>LOEQ01000219.1:355851-378099 GCA_001685075.1 Bramus lutescens | reverse complement strand
TATCTATCTATCTATCTATCTATCTATCTATCTATCTATCTATCATCTATCTCGGTGTACTTTGTTAAATAACCTTTTTGGGTCATAAGACTGCACTAAATTTCACAGATTTAGAGGATCAGATGGAATTCTTGATCTTACACATTGCATTTTGTATGCAATTGCTCCATATTTATGTTCTTATTCAATTCAGTTAATTGGTAGTGATTAGCTTAAGGAGCACATCCATTTTATACATAGCTACATGCCTACGTGCAAAACCTTTATAAGTAAGCCTATTGCGCTGTACTCTGTTAATCTTCATCAGTGGTCCTTAACATCCTTCAATTCAGAAGGCTTGGGAAACAGAAAGTACAATAATAATTTCTTGCTCTATGTATCGATCATATTGAGTTCCTTGCTCATGTATTGATCTGTATTTTAGGCTTGAGATAATCCATCCTATCATGTACCAAATTTGAAGAAGAAATTTTTGTATTTACTTACCAGTATTTACTTTTTTGAGTTTTACTAACTGAATCATAAAAAGCACATTAAAGATTAGATATATTTATTTTATTTTTATCTATGAGTGTCTACTTTTCTGTATGACTGTGCACCACAAGCATGTCTGGTGCCCTATGAGGTCAGAACAGGTCATTTGAACCCCTGGGACTGGAGCCATGGCCAATGTGTGGGTGCTGGGAAATGGACCTCTGCAAGAATAACATACGCTTCCAAATGCCGAACCATCTCACCAGCCGTACAAGCATATTTTTTAAAATCTATAGAGAAGTCTTAAAATACTTCTAAAGCAAGACGAAGCAGGATATTTAAATCGGAGCTCATTATCATGGGGATGTTTAATTTAATAGTAATTATAGCACTTAAGGTAGTTTGATGAATTTAATTGAATGAATAATAGACAAAGGAGTGCTCCTGCTAGGAAATGGGTTAAATAAGGGAATTAATCCACATATATTGACAATATCTACAAATGATGAGGTGAATAACAGTCCCTTTAGGCTTTTGGTTTGGGGAGGAGATTCCTAAAAAGAGGCTTATAGGTTTCCCTAGACAAATGGAGACCTTGATTTAATGGTGAGTGCTTTCAGTGTGCAGCTCCAGGGAGCACATCACTGTGTCCATCTCATCCTTATTCTGATGCCAAGCCTCAGACTGAGAGAAGTGAGAAAATGGGATCTCAGCCATGCAAAGCTACCCAGATACTTTTATAGAGTGATTATGTGGTAGTGTTGGAAAGACCCCGGGGATTGGATAGGGCAGTACTCACTTGTCCATTAAGAGGCAGTTGATTTCATCTCATAATTAGTGTGCACATATCTGCACTAAATTAACACTTTATACTTTAACTCATATGTTGTAAAAAGATGGTGCTGAACTTAGACCAGTATTGCCATTCTCTGGGTGTGGGGGTGAGAAAGAGAAAGAGACAGAGAGGCAGAGAGCGGGGTGGGGGAAAATCATCATCAAAATCAAAGGCATATTAAGAGGGCCAACATGAGGTCATATTGCTCCAGATTCTTTTTTTAGCTTCATTGCTTCAATGTGGCATAACTAAAGGAGTGACCACTTACATGGCAAGCCTCATCATCTTGCCTTTAACTGGATTTCCTAGTGCCTTATATATTAGCTGGAAGTGTGTAGATACCAGTATTAGAAACTTGGAGATAGGGCAAGTTAGAGAGTTGGTGAGTGTAACTAGTCTTTTTCTGTCCTACCTGTTAGCTCCCAAATAACAACATATTAGTGGAGACTTATTAACTATGAAGGCCTAGCCTTAGTTTTTTAGACTTGTTGTTAACTAGTTCTTATAAATTAAATTAAGTGATATCTTTTAATCTATGTTGTTTTACATGGCTTGGTTTCTTTTAGTCTATATTGTCCATTCTGCTTCTTTCGCACCTGGTTGGCTTTTGTGCCTTTCTTCTTTCCAAGACCTCTCTGTCCCTAGAAGTTTCACCTAAAATTCTTCCTGTTTAGCTGTTGGCCATTCACCTTTTTATTAAACCAATCACAGAGACACATCTTCACATGGTGTAAAGGAATATTCCGCAACAGGTAAGATAGAACTCATAGGTCTAGTTTTAACCTCAAGCAGAAAGACTGCATTTGAAAACTAAAAAGGAATTCCTTTTTCTGTCCTATTTTGATTAGTCCTTTAAGAATTTGATACAGCGTGTTTTTATCATATTTATCTCCTTCCCCAAGTCCTCCCAGATCTACCCCAGTTCACTGCCTGCTCAATTCTCTTTCGTTATTCTCCTTTGTTAACTCACAATGTGCTAACTGTGCAGCTCATGTATTCACGAATGTGTGGTCATTCACTGGAACTTGGTCAACCAACCAGGAGCTATATCTTAAAAACAATCCTCTCATTCTTCCAGAAGCTATCACTAGCTAATAGCTTCTCAGCTAGAAATGGGATGTCAAACCTACCTCCTCTTTCACTGTGGGCTTCTTGTGTGGCTTGAGATGGTTCAGGACTTGTGCATGCTGTCCCAACTGCTGTGAGTTCATTATGCAACTGCCCTGCTGAGGCCAAACACCACTCTTTCCTTCTAATCATCCACTACCTCTGGCTTTTGCCATATTTCTTTCCCCATCTCTGCAATTGTCCCTGAGCCTTGGGAAGAAAGGACATGATATAGGTGTCCCATTTAGGGCTGAGCACCCCACAATGTTTAATTATTTCATTTTTAACTCTTGAGAGTTTTCTGCTAATCACCATAACTGCAAATAGAAGCTTTACTGATGAAGGTTGAGAGATGCATTAATCTATGGGCATGATGATAAGCCATTAGGAGTTGGTTTAATACTATGTCCATTTAACAGAATAATAGTGATAGGTTCTCCACTAGGGCCTATAACATGCCCAAGCAAAAGTTCATGGTCCTGATAATGGTGGCAGAAATGGGTTTCATATTGGGGAGGGGGCCTTATATCCCATCATAAAGTTGCCTGCTACTTCCACAATCTTCATGACACTCTTGCAACTGTCAGGGCTGTCATTTTTGCAGCTCTCAGAGTGCACCATTCATTGTGATTGATGACTACTTTTCTCCTCTTGTTTTGTGGACAGAACCTTCCAGCACTATGAAAGCTATCCAGTAAGGATGAAGCTTCCATGTCAGTACTAGTTTGATTTCTCCATGTTTTATGATTAAAACGTGTGTTATCTTCAGGATAGGGCCTTTCCTTCAAATTCTAGAGGGTAACTCATCATTGTAATGTTAATAAAACATTGTAATATTTACACAAGCTGAAATTTGAGGGCAGCCATTCTAGTGGCTCTGAAAAAAAAACCCCACAGAATTCAAGATCTTTAAAGAAAATTTTACATCTTCCAAACTTTGAATAAGGTTCTAAAAATCTCGAGTTTGTTCTTTTTATCATTTTCTTTTAGCATAATTATAATAAGTATAGATGCCTTCTGTCCATGCCCTCTAACATTCTTCTGGGAACCCACTCATGTGTCACTGAGTTATAAATTTGAATTCGTGGAGAGGAGATGCAATGGACTATTACTGCCACTATGAATGTTTTTCTATTTTTCAGACAAAATCGTTGAACACAAGTTAAAATATACTTTGTATTTGAGAGACTATCTTAGAAATGAGGTAAACAAAACTAAGCTATTGCAAACCACAATAAAAATTTAACTGGCAAAAATAAAGCAGACAGCTTATTCTAGTTTGGCTCCACTCAATATAAAATAAGATTCACCAGAAATAAAATATGGAGCATACCTTCAGATTGACAGGGATTTGCCCACTACCAAGGTAAGACGCAACAGAATAAAGGCTGAGATGCATTCTCAAGCAATATTTTTAAATCATCAATGAAGAGAAAAGTGTGACTTCGTTGTGGGAAGTTATCTAAGCTGGAATGTCAGAGCAGTGTGGATAAGTTCAAGGGAACACAATAAGACTTAAATGATAAACTATTTCAAACAATAAATATCGCACGATGTCTTAGGTACTCACTGACGTTCTGAAATGAATGTCAATAGTCCTACAAAAATCCTTAGAATTAACAGTGAAAGCAGTGAACATGTTAATAGGAGTGACAAGGAAGATAATCTTACCAGCTAATCAAAATGGAATATTTGATTTCTCACTATTATAATTTGAGTTTGAAGATACAAATTGATAGCAAGCAAAATATGATGTTTTTGGTTATAAAATACCACATCTCTTAGAGCTAGTTTAGTTTTTCAAGTCAAAGATTCAATTAAGTTACCAAGAGAGGAACATACATGTTATAAACATATCTGACTTCAGTTATAGATATTCTTACAAAGGATGCAGAATTTCAAAATTGTGTCACCCCAAACAGCAAGCCTGAGTACTCTTCTATGGTCAGCATGGCATAAAGTTGTAGTAATTTGTTGTAGAAATAACTGACTTTTAATACTTAAATTATTAAGTGCCCAATCTGTATACTTACAGATAATCCCTAATCCCAATAGCTCTTCAGTCGTAATTTCCGGAGGTCAAAAATAAGTGATTCGTATAGCAGCGTTTTTGAAATTATTAAATTAGTAATCTTAAGATCCAGTGTCCTCCATAGACCACTTTCCAAATAGAGCCTAATTATTTCTCATTAGTAAGATGCAGCCATAGATACCAGGTTGGTTCTGTCTAGAGCAAATCATTGTGCAAAATAACGAGTTGAAAAGAATGTTATACATGTTTTCTTCCCGCCACCATTTATTGGAGCTATGAATTATATACCATAAAGTTCAGCTATGCTAAGTGTCCAATCCAATTGTTTTTAGTACCTTTACAGACCTGTACAGCCATCGCTGTGGTTGAGTTTCAGAGCACTTCCATCAGTTCAAAGTGTCTCATATTCCACTGCAGTCACTCTTTAACCGAGTTTAAATCATACAAGGTTAGTGTGTGCCCAGCTTCGTTCAGTTGTCATCATGTTTGTGGTCACGTTGTACGTTCCCTGTTTCCTTTTCATTGAAAGAAATTAAAAGTCTCTATTTCTATGACAGGATCAATCATCATGTTATCAATATTTTGTTGAGTAATATATTTTTTATTTTATTATGTCTTAATGTGCTTAGTTGAAATAGAATTGCATCACTTTCCCCGCCACCCTAGCCTTCCCATCTTCTAGCCTCTCCCTGTTACAATCCCTGGGTGGACCATTTATGATTATCATTTCACCAAGTAAAGTGCATTTAGTTTACTTCCATGTTTGGGCTGTTATGGTTATTGCTACTATAAATATCTGTGCATAAGACTTTGTGAAGACGCATATTTTTCAATCTCTTAGAGTAAATATATTGAAATGGAATGACTGGATCTTATGATAAATGATACTTTAAAGTCACTTAAAGTTTTAGAAAAAATAAGTTCATCTTTAAAATTTTGGGGTCAGAATTAAGTCATAGTTTTCATCCTATGCATTTTATGTTCCACACATATTTCTAAGGGATAAGACAATAGTAAAATTTTTATTGTTAGGGGAGCTTCGGGGTAGTCAGAGGAAGGTCGACAAGTCATAAACACAAGTGTAAATTATGTCAGCTGGTAAAAGGGAGATTAAAGAAATAAATACAAAGACTCGAGATGTAGCTTAGCTGGCAGTGTTTTTCTGGCACACACACACACACACACACACACACACACACACTGTAATGTACACCTAGGAGGTAGAGAATCATAAATTAAGGTGAGTCTGAAACCAGCGTGGACTACATGAGTTTCAAATTAAAACAAAGCATTAAAAGAGAAGGAGGGACAAAGGAGCAGTAGATAGTTGGTCTCTGACTTAATTCCCATGATTGGTTGCTTTTCATTTTCAGTTCTATAGATCCTTGTCCTTGTTAAGTCCCAACAGTTTGTATAATCCATGTGAACTGAAAACAGATGTTCAGATGAGGGAGGTACAGTTATGCAAAGGAGTGAGGAAGCAGAAAGATAAAAGAGGAATTTGGGTCTGATGACATGTACTCAGGGTGCCTTTTAAATGTAAGACTTTGGAAATGCTTGTTCCCTAGGTTCCACTGGACTGTTTTGGAATAGCATGTTCCTGCCTACCTCTGCCCATTAATGTGGTTGCCTGGTTATCTCACCAGTGGTATTTTAGGAAGTTGTCTAAGAACTTGGCTGTTTCTGCCATTGGCTGCAGAATCTCCATAACTTAAAATTTGGGTTCTCGATGACACACTCTTACGTGTTCACATTCTGAATCTATTAATAGCTCACCAAAGGCTTGTAACAGAACACATAAGACTCTATATAGAAACTACATGATTAACTGCCTGTGGCACTGTGTGTGTGTGTGTGTGTGTGTGTGTGAGTGAGTGAATATCGGAGGATAACTTGTGTTGTCAGTCCTCTCTTTCCGTTTTTACCTGGGTCCTGAAGATCACACTCAGGTCATCCTGATGTTAAGCTTGTATCCTAGAGTAGCAAGTGCCCTTACCCATTGAACCATCTCATTGACTCTGTGGTTTGTACTTCTAAAAGCAGAGGACTTAGTATTGTCAACTTCTGGCCGCGTCTTTCCAAACTTCATTGGCTGGAAAACCCTGACATTATAGAATCAATATTGGTTCAGTTTTCACAGTCTGTAGAATACTCTCTCTGCCTTATGATGGACAACCTTGACAGCTGTAAATACCGGTGGTCCTGTGTGAGTCAACTGCTGAGTTTTGAACAACCACCTCCTATTTTTAAGTAACTGCATTTGATCCCATAGTACCCTGTGAGGAAGATGCTCTGCTTCTACTTGATTTGCTGTTTAGGGTACTGAATAATTGGTCTAAGACCATCAGTGGACTCAAATGCAGAGCTGGCCAATTTCAAAACTGTTGCCCCATAAAACTATAAGGTTGTAAAGCATTATCCACACAATTTTAGTTTGACTCCCAGTGCCCACATGACAGTTCACAACCATCTTTAATCCAAATTCCGGGAGATCTTATGCCCTCTTCTGGCCTCTGTGGGCACCAGGCCTGCATGCGGTGCACAGCAGATGTTTTAATACATAGAGGCATAGATAAGTAACATTTACTGTCCTTGTGTAATCATAACTGACTATGTAGTATAAATGGCGTAACTATTGTGTTTCTTCTGTAACTTGTTTATTGATGTGTAGGGCTTGGTCCCTAATAGTTGACTATCTGTGTATATTGCTCTCTGGTGAAGACATTATTTTAAGCCCTTTGCTAACACCCACATTTAAAAATAGCTACATTGCTGGGTGGTAGTGGCGCACGCTTTTTATCCCAGCATTTGAGAGGCAGAGGCAGGCAGATCTCTGTGAATTCGAGGCAAACCTGGTCTACAAAAGCTAGTTCCAGGACAGGTTCTAAAACTACAGCGAAAGGCAAACCTGGTCTACAAAAATAAAATTAAAAAAGCTACATCATAATGCATAATGTGAAAACATAGTTTATTTAAACCAGCAGTGTCAGTGTTTGACTTAAAACAAGAGTTTAGCTTCTCAGTAGCTTTATTATTTTCAACAGGATATTCATTCAATCTTTGAGTCTTTTTAATTTATATTTAAAACAAGAGAAGTGTTTTCTCATTATATAGTTGTAGGTGGTAGTAGAGAAGTATAAACTCATACAGACTGGTTCAAGTCAGGTTTGTTGATGTCACTACAAAGGAGCATGGGTAGGGTGAGTGTTGTCTTGTGACTGTTGATATTTAAAGGCATCTGGTCTATACACATAGATGTACATTTAGGACAGTCAAAATATATTCAGTTGTTGCCAGCTCATCCCATTTCTCTGTCTCTCTCTCTCTCTGTCTCTCTCTCTGTCTCTGTCTCTCTCTCTGTCTCTGTCNTCTCTCTCTCTCTCTCTCTCTCTCTCTCTCTCTCTCTCTCTCTCTCTGTATATGCTTGTGCAGTTTCACAAACTTGAGAATCACTGTATCACTGTTCTGGAGAAAGGCATGGAGCATGGCATCATGCCTGCTAGATGAGGCTGCACACATGCACAGAAAAATTATTCTCTCAGATGCTCTGTATGGATGACACACTGATGACTCTGACTGTACTTGTTCATAGCTGTGAAGGAAGATTAGTGTTGTTAGGCTTTAATTCAGCACCATTTTACACAATTGCAAAGCACAACAGCTTGTAACACACAACTTTAGCTAGAGTTTGCACACCTCTTTAAGACATGCTTCTGGAAATGGTGTCTTTAAGGGAAGAAGGAGTGTGGGATGGTATTATTGAAACGGCACATTCTGTCAATTATTTAGTAAAGATGCTAGCCCATCTTACACCCTCACCAGTTGCACTACACCTCTTCTTACAAGAGGTTGGCCATTGTGGATGTTAACATTCTTTATGGGCAATATTCTTGATGAATCTTATTGTTTCTTTGCAACAGTTTTCATGTCTTTTCTGCATTACACATTCATAATTTTTGTGCATTTCCTCATTAGTCTTTTAGTCATTCAATAAATATATTGTTCTGTAACTGTAAAACTTCATAACTTTATGAATATACATAGGTTAATTCAGCAACACAGATTTTGTGAATGTGAAACTTCACCAGTTTTACTTAAGTCCTTTATTTTCAAATATGTACATCATGTTGAAGCTCTCATGGTACCCTGGCAGCTGAATTCTTCCCCAAGTCTCCAGATGTAACCACTATTCTCAACATTGTAACATATTTTCATTCATAGTTTTATAATTTTGTTAAGTATGTGCATCCACAAAAGCATAATATTGTTTTGTTTTTTTTTTTAAATGACTAACTGGAATCATACTGTAGACGTTTTCTTTTTAAAGTCCTAACGTACAACACCAATTTATACAAAGCAACAGCAAATGTCCTTGTATTGAGCGGTTTATCCCGATGCTTCTCTTTTCCTCTACTCAGTTGCTCAGCCAGTCCATGTATCATTTCATCTTAATACATGCAAAATTTGACTTAATATATTTTTCAGAATAAAGCAATACAAGTCAAGCAGCAAATTTAGAGATAGCCCAAAGAGAATAATTTATTTTATGGAGAAGCATAATGCAGAGCCATTTCTTTTGAATTCCTAAGGAATTAAAGATTCTTTCTCTCTTCCAAAAGAGTGTTGGGAACTACAAAGATGTAGAGAATGTTTGAATAGGGCTTAAGGCCAAATCTGTCCAACTTTTAATATGTGTTTTCATTTCAACAATAAGATTAAAAAGGATACCATTTTAAATTTTTGTAGCAAAAAAATAATTTTAAAATTCACAGTACCAATTCAATGAAAGTATTTGTATAGATTTTGTGGTCTTCGAATTCCGTATCTAAGTGTTTCAAAAGTATGCTTTATAGTAAAGATGTTATCAATAATAATTTGACATATTTATTTTTTGTATTTATCATATCTCATGCAGTATTTTAGCCCACTTGTTTCTGGTCAGTTTTTCTCTTCATGAATCACTATACATATCAAACAAACATTCATAAACACAAATGTATATACACTCATATATACATTAGAAAATATAAATGATGATGTATATTGATATGTATGGCCATTAATGGAACTGGATTTATAGGTGTGTGTTTATATCTGTGAAATAATGAATTCATGTCTATACTTCCTTAGAATCTCATGCTCAACTACAAATAGCATAGAATTTTATGTACGTACTTTGCTGTTGAAACAAGCTTATTTTGTCTGTTGCAGAGGTTCAGGATATTATTAATTTGGAATGTAATTCAGGAAAACATGACTTGAATTCTAAATGAAATCATTCTGCCGCAGAATGCAGTAGTGGGGTCTGTCATTATGCATTGTTCTACTAATTATTGAGTTAAGCCTGAATGGAGTTATACACATATGGAGTTGAATTCTGTATGTGGGTTACACTGAAAAAATAATAAGTTCCAGAAAAGTTACTAGACCGAAAGAAGGCATGAGACCATGTTCGAACTCTGTGTTGTGTGATTACAGTCCTCTGTTGCTTTATTTCCTTTACTGAACTTCACAACAAGGGAAATGCACTAGGCTTTAGGTTAGAGAGAAAAGCCTAACTATTTATAAATACTTGGGGGGGCATTTTGTAGGGTCCAGTACAAGAGTGGTTTGTTTCCTGCAGGAATTTATACTTGCTTAGTGTGCTTTTAATAAACGCCGTGACTTTTAATGGATGGTACTGTTAAATGTGGGGTAGAAAAGGTGGCATTCACTTTCATTTTAGTGCTGCCTCTGGGCTAAGACACTCAGGCCGTCTCACCTGTCAAACCTCAAATCACATCCTTGGTTGAAACACAGCTCCACCAACTGGGGACTAAGTATTTCTATTCCGGAGCCTGTGGGGGACATTTTTCATTTAACCACCTCAGCAGTAACTCCAGCAGCACTCGAGCATCAGACACCCTCTTCTGGCTTTCATGAAGCAATCGATTGTGGAACTAAATGCAAGTTTTTAAGGTACTGTGAGAAGAAAAGTAGATGTAGTCACTTATATTTCCAAATGTTATGTCAGGGCAGACAAGCTTACTTTGGGGTGTTTGTGGCTTCTTACAGGAGAAGAGTTCTCCACAGCGAGAGCATCTATGTAACTCCCCAGTCTTTAGTTAGTCGTATAATCTCTCAGGGCCTCATTTTCTTCACTTGAAAATTTTAAGTAGAAACTGAGTAGGTGTTTTCCCCCTCCATCTCTTGTGAAATTATGTTTTTGAAATAAAATGGTGGTTAAAAAGACAAAGGTTATCTCAATTAAGCAGCCTCTTTCAACTTTCTCTCAGATGACACTTGTTACATCACTTGTTAAACAGCTTTGGAGTTAGATGAATCCAGAGAGAACTAATTTAGGGTAACACAATTAATAATGTACCCATATACTATATATTTTGTTTGTTTGAGTAGATCTGAGAGTAAGCATTCAAGGCTAGTTACCTCCTGAATTTCTGGAAATATCTGTTGATAGCTTGAGCAGCTGAATGAAGTTTCACACAACCATCCCAAGCTCTAAATTCTTAACCAAACTGTGATGTCTTCCAAACCCTTGCCTGCCAGCATCTCTCCAATTCTTATCTATCATGTTTTCAGTGTTAAAGTGGTCAGGTCTTTAGAAATGAAGCTAATCCCTATGTTGTTTTTAAGAATCATTTAAGACGCACATCATGCATTGTTGATATAACCAACATCAAGTCCATGAATTATGGAAGAAATGGGGAATAAATGACACTGAGGTGTAGGGAGGTCAGGTAATCTCCGGTTCTCCAAGAAATCAATGTTTTCTATAGATGCTTAATCTCCTAGAGAATAAAAACTGATCTGCTCTTAAGTAAATGCATATTCCAGAAGCCCCCCCCCCATTAAATGGCTACATGTATAGGTCACTCACGTTATTTTCGAGTTATTTTTAATCTTGAGAAATAATTTTTCTTGCACATACTGCTTTCTGTTGTGCATTTGTGAATTGGTTTCAGTGGAGCTTCTGGACCCAGAGTACATCTATGCTTAATTAAGATTTAATGCTGCGTTGACCTTCCACAAATTTATAGCAATTCCTCTGGTAGTGACATTACTCCAGAGTACATTACTCAGATAGCCATAATTAATTCCCCAATTCAACCTTTTATTTCTGAGGAAATGAGTGTGAGGTGGCATCTGCTTGTTTCTTTGTTTATTGGTCAGGTTGATGATTTTCCTCTGTCATCAACCATATGGTCCCTTCTGTGTGAATTTCCTATTTTGAGACTGAAAAATCTCCTATTCTATTACCTATATAACAAGACTATTTATTTTTAATACAGTCATTATATATGTTACAGATAGTTTCTTCGTCCTATTAAGTTGGTTTATGGAGGCTTTACTATGAAGAAGTTCATCGAGTTTACATTTTAAAATGGGTAAATTTCAAAATATAACCAATATAATTGCACGTAGTATTTTTAACAAGATCTTTCTTTTTCATGTTATAATCGAATATTTTAGAATTAAAACCTTGCAGTAAAAGGCAAATTATAGAATGATGCACAGACCTTCTTGCTTTCTATATTAAAACACAGTATTATGTACTTGAGATGGGTGTGCACATGCTTGTAGAATTTTATTGCCTGTAATGAATCAGATAAAATGGATAAGAATTAATTTTAGTAATAAGTAAGGGACATAGGCATGAGGATAACTGTCAAAAAGATCTTTAAAGTTACTGGAAACTTGTGAAAACCATTTTGTCAATGTTCTTTTCTGTGTTCATTATTTTTTAATAGAAACTGTATTACATAAGATATTTAAAGGATATACTCATTCATATTCTTATTCTCTACAGCCATCAAAGTTGCTATATTGTTTTGTATAATCCAGCTATTTTCCTATGATTAGTGAGTTGTTTTTAAAGTTCAAAGACTGTGTACAATATTTTACATTTCAAACAAATTCAATGTAACACATGAATTTAATAATTTGCTAAAAGAAGCATTGGTCAAAGCAGCTGTGGAGGTTACATGTCATGTGTCTTTCCTGAAAGTGCCATTATTTACCATATTTACATGATGGTGAACTTTGGGTTGGGTTCTATTTATTTATAATTTATCATTTTGAAAAGTTAATTGTGGTTACTGTTTTGTCATTCTTTTTGAAGTTGATCCCTTGTTATCTAATTTAACCATCAGATTTTATCTGTATAATTTCCCTTAACACTGAGTGCAACAGAACAAAGCAAGGATGATTTTGCAAAATGTATCAAAAGAATACATTACTAGAAATATAATTATAGAGCCAAAAAGTAAAATAACATGATTCCATATTTCCCAAAGGACATTCATTTGTGGGGCCACCAGTGACATTTGAAACATCAGTTCATTTTACTCTCAAAACCTACGTGTTATTACTTTATCTTTTATTGTTGCTTGAAATAATGCCTGGCTTTTGGAATTTTCATCATTTTATTTACTATCCACGATGGATCCTATACCTACTTCACTGCTTTTTGTTTCTATTTTTTGTTAATTGTACATGTAAATTATTTTCCCAGCCATTGGGACCTTAGTGATCCTTTTTTCAAAGAAAACATCTCATTCTAGTTTGTATTTTTAGTTGAATCTTAACTGTTTGTTAGTTCAAGAGTTTAGAATCACCTTTTGTTTTAACAATGAGGTTTTTTTATAGACATATGTTTATATATTTAAGATACTAATCATTCACAATGGTAATTTTATATAGAATTCCAGCTTCTTATTTATTTATTATTCAGTGTGTATATGTGTGTATGTTTATGGAGGCCAGAGGACAACTTTGGGTATCTTTGTTCAAGTGCCATCCATTTTGTGGGGGTGGGCAGGATACTGGAACTTGCTAAATAGGGTAAGGTGGTTGCCCAGTGACGCATCCCTCAGAGCTGACATTGCAAATGCTCACCACCATGCCCAGGTTTTTACACAAGTTCATGAGGATAACTGTCAAAAGGATCTTTAAAGTAACTGGAAACTTGTGAAAACCATTTTGTCAATGTTCTTTTCTGTTTTCATTATTTTTTGATAGAAACTGTATTACATAAGACGTTTAAAGGATATACTCATTCATATTCTTATTTTCTACAGCCATCAAAGTTGCTATATTGTTTTGTATAATCCAGCTATTTTCCTATTAGTGAGTTGTTTTTAAAGTTCAAAGACTGTGTACAATATTTTACATTTCAAACAAATTCAATGTAACACATGAATTTAATAACTGAGGTCCTTGTACTTGCAAAAGCACTTGACTTGTACTCATACGAGCACTTTACCAACTAAGCTATCTCCCCTACATCCCTCCCTGCAGCCCCAAATCTAACTATTCAAATGAAAACATATTGTCAGTCAGGAGGGATAGTTATAGAAGCATCTTGATACTGTCTGTTCATTACTTTTAATTAATGCTAGATAAAGATTAATGATTCTTTTGGATTCATTTGTTCATTTTAGCTGCTGAGGTTTGAACCCAGGGCCACACATGCAGTATGCAACACTTTGCCACCAAGCCCTACTCTTAGCCTTAATTTTATTCTCATTCAGACTAGAAATGTGAAAAAATAATTTATAGGTTATTTTATTCATGAATAATAGAGTAAGTATCCAAAAGTTTTCTAACAATGGAAAACTTGCAAAAATAAAGAGTTTGCGATTATTTTAAATAAAATCTTGGGTAGAAATAAATTGCCTCAACTCTTCTTCTCCATTGTACATAAGATAGAGGCTACAGGTACAAATATTGCCTATTTAAAAACATCACATGTAAATTTCTTCTTTCTATGTCTTTTTAGTGGATTTATTTTAAGTATTTCATTTCCTTTTCACACCATAAAAAATATATCCACTAATATTGAAGTTACAAATTCTGTATGTGTGAGTGATGAATTTTTATGTTGGATATTTTCAACCTCTTTCATTCAAACTGAAATTCCCTTTGACATTAAGGAAATAAGGGACCGAGTAGTAGGTGTAGGTAATCTTTTGATTTGAACTATAAACAAGTAATTGCCCATATTGTGGGACAGTTATTGCACAGGATTTGTTTTCTGTTCCATAATGGCTACTGCATCCTCAGGATTCTGAACTATGAAATGTTAATTCAGACACTCTCGAACTCTTGTTCAAGAAATAAGCGCTCTTGTATATCTAGGCACATAACTGAATTCAACATGAAAGATAATGGGTTTATCACACTTACAATCTGTGCTAATTGGTTCCCTCTCCCTTCTTCATAGTGTTACTGTTCAGCTATCTAGATCCATTTGACAATAATATTGGAAGTTTTATGTTTCTTTTCTTTTTTTTTACATGCTATAATCCAAGCACCAATACATTATGCTTTTTCCTACATTGCAGACACAAACAAGGCATACAAACATCTGCCTCATTTTAAAGGTTACTTTGAACCAGAAGGTAAAGAAATTCATTTGAGGAATGGCTGGAAGATTCATTTCAGTTGAACCAACACGTTGTTCTGTGTTTAAACATCTAACAAGAAAGGGCTTGTGTTTCTTAAATATTGGGGGTAGCTATGAGAGCCTCCTTTTTCCCCACACTAGCTTTTGTAAAAACAAAAAAGTTTTATAGGTTTCTTTGTTTTCTTTTGTTGTTGTTA
Source organism: Bramus lutescens (assembly GCA_001685075.1). Taxonomy (NCBI): domain Eukaryota; kingdom Metazoa; phylum Chordata; class Mammalia; order Rodentia; family Cricetidae; genus Bramus; species Bramus lutescens. The sequence continues at coordinate 363,049 of LOEQ01000219.1, read as the reverse complement.
TTTTGTTTTGTTTTTAGAATCAAAGTCTTACTCTACAGCCCAGGCTAGCCTCAACCTTACAGTGATCCTCACAAGAGTAGTTCTCTGTTAATATCCCTATCCTTTCCTATTTCAAGTCATCCTACGCACAGGAGTAATGTTTTCAACGTTCGTTGCCATGTTTTAGGATTCAAACAACCAAGTCCCAAGGAAGACTCAGGAGCACATCCAACTAAAATGATGGGAATGACAAGAAAGGAAACCAGTTTCAGGCAATAAATGGTCTTCATCACTGGGCTGTGAGCACATTTATCATATGTCTGAGACCTGAAAACATCTAAGATACAGAAATGGAATTTACTAATCAATGACTGGAAGTTCCTGGCCCTTTAATAATACTTACTCTGAGAATTGCTACTGTCCAGTAGAGGCCTAATTTGCCTCAGCATGGTGACTGCTTTATGGGTGGTTAAGAAGAACAAACACGACCTTAAATATTTATCAATGATTTTGATGAAAGATACCTTTTCTACATGAAATTTGGAGCCCAAACCAACCCCTGATGTCTTGTCTTGATGCGTCTGTGTTTACAGATTTCACTGAAAGCTTGAGATCTGGGGAATGTCCTGTATGGCAGAATCAGCATGGAAGACATCTTGGGTTTCAGAGTGTATACTGTATTATATCGGTTATTTCGGTCTATGATTTCCTAAGGCTGCATATAAAAATCAGCATATTGCATTAACATTTTTAGCCTCTGCAGTTGTTGATGAAGTGTATATAAAATTAGTGAACAGAGAAATATTAGGAGGCCAAAAAATATTCATTTGTGCTTGGTTAAGAAACTACTCATGTGGGAAAGAGTCTGTGAGCACAAGGTTTGTCTCCCTCACACAATAAACATGCCTTTGTGACCTGTTAATGTGAGTCAGAATGGAGATGGGAGAGAATTATTCAAGAATTTGAAATGGAAAAAACCACCACTCACCTCATTTTGCTGTTATATTGCAAATGAGAAAGGGACTTAATATCTACAAAAGTAAACTTTTATTGTTTGATGATACTTCAGATTGTTTTCTTTAAAAGTAAACAAAAATTTTGCAAAGAATTCCTTGCTTTATGTCTTGCTGAATTTCCAACTTCTAGCATACAAGGCAATGTGTAGTCTACACTTGGTAAAGACTATTAAATAAATGAATTGACCTTTAATTGACTCCTGAAAATACGTTGCAGCACTTTTCCATTCTCTGAGTGCCGATGCTATGGTCCTAAATAGTTTGCTTCACTAATCTTGTTTCCATGGTAAAATGAATCTGCATCTTCTCTCTTGGGGTATGTAGGAGGTTGGCAGCATCTCTGTCAATTGTGAAGTCACCAGTAAGACCTGGCAGTGATGTGCGGTTCTCCAACTGCAGCTGCGCAGCTTGCTCTGTGCTCTCATTCAGCTGCTCTGAAAACCCAGAACTGGGCTGTAATTGCATGAGATAAGTAAGCATCACAAGAGTTCATCACCATGGTGAGCAGCTCCCCAAACTGCCCAGTGACTAACACTTACCAACGAGGAGCATCACCGAACACACCAGCTCTTTAAGTGCTAGCATGGGTGGGAACTTGAGAGTCACCTTTTCTTTGTTGAATGTTAAAGGTCAGTTCAAGCATTTCATACACCCAGACTCTCCTTCTGGCCACCCAATATGGAGTGCATACATTTTTCTCATTTGAAACCAAAGAGATCCACATTGCCAGTGACTTTCAGCAACCTTGATGAGGAAGGCCCAGGAATGTGCCTTAGCTTAGGTTTTGCTGTTGATTTAAACAACAGCCCTGGCCCATGTGTTTAATCCTCCTGAATAACACTTCTGATTTCTTAACTTTATCCATGTAGGTTAGACAGGAACAACAGCTTCCTTTGACTAATGGAAGCAGGGCTTATTTCTAGATTTTCTTTAAAGATTCTTCTAGTAAGAGAATTAACTTTTTTAAAGTATAAAAGCTACTCTTTCTTTTTTTCCTATCAGCCTTAGCTTTTCTTCTATTTTATCTGTTTCTGGCTCCCTTTCTACTTTGCAATTGTAAGATCCTGGGTTCGATTTTAAATCCTTTCTAGATAGCATCATTCATTTCTATGTTGAAATTTTATCTCCCACAAATTTTCCGGTTTAAGAAACCCCCTTGAGCTTTATGCGTCTACTTAAATTCTGCCTGTGGAAGTCTCACAGACATGCCAAACCTAGTAAGTTCTCCCCAGAAAACCGTCATTCTCTCCGCACACCGTCCAGTTCATGGCTGAGGTCTGGCTTTGATGTCCTCGTTACAGACCCACATTTCCCCCGTCTTTCGTACTTAAGCCAGACACTCCCGAGTCACCCTTAATCATTCTGTGGCCTGCCTCCCTTCTTGTTCAGTACTGAATCTCTTACAAATTTGGGTGATTGCCCTCTGGTTTGGGTGGAAGTCCAAAATAAACCCAAAATGTGTTGAATTTTCTCCATGTCTTCAGTCTAGCCATGATGATCTTGCACCTGGCCTATTGGGACAGATTTCAAGTTGGTCTTCTTCATTCAGCTTTCATCTCCTTTAAGGACCTTTTCCAAACACAAAAGAACAGGCATAGTTTTCTTTGGGGTTGACATCAGATCATGCTGCTGACTCTATGCTTCCAATTGCCCTCCAAGTAAAACTGAAATGTCCCGCAGTCCTGAGGCGTACCTGCTTGGTGATCAGCCATTCCGTGTGCATATTTGCTTTCTCCTGCCGTTCTGTGACCCCATCAATGGTGTGCCTGTCACACTAGCTACTAGTTTCTAAGCTCAATCCTGGCTTGTCTTTAGGTTTTCCTCATTGATCGACTTCACCCTCAGGTCAGCATTGCATCCTCCTGCCTCTGCATCTTCTCATCTCCATCTTTTAAAATGTGCCTGGACCTGCATACAATGTGTCCCCCCACAACACACACACCCATGTACAACTTAGGTAAATTATCTGTGTATATCCATAATCTTAAAAGCCAATCCCTACGCTAAGCCTTTTTAAGTCAAAAATATCGCTTAATGTTTTGTTTTGTTTTGTTTTTCTGAAGCACATTTACAGAATCAATAAACTATTACCATTATGTAATTTTGGAATTTTTCTGATGACAAAAGGAAGTTTGGTTCCATTAAAAGTTACTTCCAGTCCCACTTTCTTGCCCAGTCCCGGGTAAAGACAATCCACCTCACATCTCTATAGATCTCTTTATCTAGAAGAGTTCAACCGAGTTATGCCTGAGATGCCTTCTTGTGATTGTTTTCTTTCATTTTGAATGTTTTCAAGACTTACTCATATTGAAGCTATACTTACTGTACTTCAACATTGCTGAATAGTATTACATTATTTCTGCAGTTATTAACCTATGAGTCATGACCCCTTGGGGGGGGGGTTGAACGGCCCTTTCACAGGAGTCACTTATCAGATATCATTCATATCAGGTAGTTACAATTTGATTCAAAGTAATAGCAGAATTCCAGCTATGAAGTGGCATTGAAAATGATTTTATAGTTAGGGTTTACTGCAACATGAAGGGCTGTATTAACGGATAGCAGCATCAGGAAGGCTAAGAACCACTGCATTCTATGAACATATGCTTGTGTACCTACTCGTCAGTTGGAAGGCATTTGTGTTGCTTCAGTATTTGTGTTATTTTTTTAATTTTTTAAATATTACTAGCGTCAATATCAGATCACAAGGTTTTATGTGGAGGCAATTTTCATTTAATATGGGTACAGACCTAGGGACAGAATGCTAGATAAAAGATAATTTACCACAGGTATTTTTGAAGGAATGAGCAATGGATTTCCAAAGCAGCATTTCCTATACCTACAGGCAGCCTAACACTCCCCCTACTCCCCTTTCATCCCACTTTTATTGAAAATAGATTGGTTTACCTCACATATATCCTGATTATAGTTTCCCCCCTCTCTATTCCTTGACTTTCTCCCCACTTCCATCTTGATATATTCCTTTTTTCTTTCATTAGACTATAAATAGGAATCTAAAGGATAATAATAAAATAAGATAAAATGAAAACTAATACATCAGAATTGAACAAAAAAATCAACCCCCCAAAACAAACAAACAAACAAACAAAACACCAAGAAGGCAGAAGGAAAAGAGTAGAAGAGAAGGCAGAAGAAGCAGAGATCCACTCGTTAGCACACAGGAAATCCATAAAAGCACTAAACTGAAACCATAACCCATACATGAAGGACCTAGTGCAGACCTCTGTAGACCCTGCGTGCATGCTTCCACAGTCTCTGTAGGTTCATATGAGCTTTGCTCATGCTGATTTAGAGGCCCTTGTTTTCTTGGTGAACTCCGACCCCTCTGACTCTTATACTCTTTGTTCCTCCTCTTTCCCAGGGTTCCCTTATCTCTGACAGGAGGGATTTCATGGAGACATCCCAAATAGGGCTGAGTGTTCCAAGGTCTCTCACTCTCTGCACAATGTCTGGCTGTGGGTCTGTATTTGTTCCCATCTGCCGCAGGAAAAAGCTTCTCTGATGACGGCTGAGCAAGGCACTGATCTATGAGTAAAGCAGAATGTCATTAAGACTCATTTTATTGCTATGCTCTTTTAGTAGAACAGTAGTATTTTGTTTTACCCTAGGTCCCTGGGTTATCCAGCCTAGGTCTTAGTCACCCAAGGAGTGTTGGATGTGGGTTCTGTGGTGGTTTTGAGTAACAGTGATCCCCCAATAGGCTCATATATTTGAATGCCTGGTCATTAAGGAATGGTGCTACTTGATAGGGAGTAGGAAGTAGGGCATTGTTGGAGTGGTATAGCCATGTTGAAGAAAGCGTGCTGCTGAAAAGGAGCACAAGGAAGTATAATGGAGCCAAGTTGGGGCTCAGGGAGATAACGTGTTTAAAGAAAAGCCTAATGTTACATGGAATAAAGGGAGTGGTAGCCTCAGGGTAAGACCCCATCCAACTAAACTTCCAACTTGCGAAAAAGAATTATAGGAAAACTTAGGGCTGGGTATGGTGGTGTACAACTTTAATCCCAGTATTGGAGAGGAAGAGGTCATAAGAGTTTTCTGAGTTCAAGTCCAACCTGGTCTAAAGATCGAGTTCCAGGACAGTCAAGCTTAGGCAGTAAAGAAAATCAGAAAACAGAAAGCTGATGAAGACATAATTGAAGAAGGGAGCCATCTTCCAGCCCCAGCAAACAGCAGAACTTGACAGCTTTGGCCACATGGTTATGGTTTTAGAGTCAAGGATACAAGAAAGGAGTTAGGAAATCTCTCCCTGTAGCTAAGGGAAGCAATTGAGTCCAGACATTGTTCCTACGTGGAGGAACAGAAAAGCCATTATGTGAAGCTGTGGAGGTGAAGCCTGGGTTGCCATGGAGACTCCAAGATATTTCAGGTGCCAGAACTGTGGGGTACCTGCTGAAGAAAGTTGCAGATTGGTTGTGGAACGATCTTCCCAAGAGAGAAAATTATATTGCTGTCAATAAAACTGAAAGGACTTGGAGATTGAAGAGCCATTGACATGAGACATGAAGATGAGAGTTTGGCATTTGCCCTGCTGTTTTAGGTCTTGCTGTGGTCTGGTGTTCACCAACTATGATTCCTTCCCTCCCTTTTGGGATGGTAATTTATATTCTATATAACTGTATGTTGAGAACATGTGATCTGCTTTTCAATTTTTATTTTACACAGAGTTACAGTTAAAAGATTACCACGTGTATCAGACTTTGAACTCTGGACTTTTAAACAGTGTTGAGACTGTGATAGCATATAGGGACTTTTGAAGTTGAGCTGAATGCATTTCTACATCGTGATGTGGCTGCAGGCTTATGTGGGCCAAGAAGTGGAATGTGGCAGTTTGAATAAGAATGGACCCCATGGGCTCATATTTTTGGATGCTTGGCCATTAGGGAGTGGGGCTACTTGACAGGGATTAGGAGGTATGGGCATGCTAGAATGGGTGTGGCCTTGTTGGAGGAAGTGTGTCACTGGGGGTGGGCTTTGGGGTTTCAAATGCTCATGTTAGGTCCAGTGTTCCTCTCTCCCTGCTGCCTGCAGATCAGGATGTAAAGCTCTTCAGCTCTCTCTCCAGCACCATATCTGCCTACATGTTGCCATGATGATAATGGACTGGACTTCTGAAACTGTAAGCCAGTCTCAAATAAATGTTTTCCTTTATCAGCGTTAACATGGTCATGGTATTTCTTCACAGCAAGAGAACACTGACTAAGACTGGTTCCATCTCATAAAGTGGGCCTTAAGTCAAATCACATGTTGGCTGGTTACTCCTATAAACTTTGCACTACCATTGCCCTAGCATATATCACAGACAGAACACCATTGTAGATCCAAGGGTTTTTGGCTGTGTTAGTGTTTATTTTTCTCCATACTAAAAATGCTGGAACATAGGCACCAGTTCAGCATCTCCATGTTCAATGAGTTGTTTAAGTTTTGTCTTAAGAAATGGGGCCTTGCTGTCAGCTTGTGGAGTGCATCCTACAGTCTTGGCAACAGTCTGGCTTGTTTGGGGATTTTCATGGTACCCATCTGGCAAACAAATCAATTAAATGCCATGAAAAAATATTGTCTTCTGCTGCATCCTTGATTTCTGTCTTCTGGGAGCAATTTCCATTCTTCCAATACTCACGTCTATAAAGTTAGAGCATGCATCATTTATTTAATACGCATATATTACTTATTGTTATTCATGTTTAAACATGTTCTTACCTGGCTTATAGACAGCAGGTGCAGACATATTGTTACAATTTTCAAGTGTTTGCTTCTGTGAGTGTGAAGTGTGTGCATTGACTTCTTTTTGTGTCATCTAGGATCCTACATGACTTTTTTGTATGACAGGCTTCTGCTAAGGAACTGTCTCTTCCTCCACTTGTACTGTCTCCTTCATATAGTCTCACCGTAGGTCTTATCTGAAATGCTGTTTCCTTAGGAAGGCTTTATTGGGTCACCCTCTCTAGGCCGTCATTACCTTGCTTGTTTCCATAATGATTCTTTCTACAATTTGTAATTTTTAAAGTGTATTGATCCAAATCCTTGATTTTTGGGGGGTGGGTTGGGGTCTATGCCATTACATTAGTATCCTAGATTCATAAAGATAGGAATTGATGTGTTTTCATCATTGAATCCTGTCTTAGTTAGGGTTTCTTTTGCTGTGAAGAGATCACAACCTCTCTCTCTCTCTCTCTCTCTCT
>LOEQ01000219.1:326412-347257 GCA_001685075.1 Bramus lutescens | reverse complement strand
TAGCCAGTGAACCTCAAGGATCTGTCTATCTCCATCTCCCCAAATAAACATCATCAATCTGCAGTTTTTACATGAGTTCTGGGGCTCAAACCCAGCTACTTGTGCTTGTGAAGCAAGCACTTTGCGGAGTAACGGCCTCAGTCCCCTGAAATTTTTATTACATTGTGAAATAAAATAATTAACGACAAATGCCCATTACAACAGAGTAGAGACGGACACGACTGTAAAACTTAAGTTTATTCTCTGGTGCTATCATGCATAATTTCAGAATAACTCTGAGAAGTGCAGAAGTGATGGCCAGGCAGTGCCACACTGCGCTGTGATTTCCCGTGAGCTTTGGTTTCCTCCTAAGTTGACACTAAAGCAATTCTGCTGAACACTGGGCTATTTGTACAGAGAGGTTAAAAGGGGGTTATAGTTTTTCACAGCTTGTAAAACCTCAATGTAGGATAAAACAATCTGTTTCGCTAAGAGAAAAAAAAAAAGCGACCTTTCTGTGAGAACACAGAATCATCCATCATAGTATCTTTAATGATAAAGACCAAGGCTGCAACCCTAGTGTGCCGTGGTGTTATGGTAGAGGTTCCCGGTCTCTGATGGAAAGTCTACCGACTGACACTTGGTGCTAAATGTGCCTCAGAGGGAGCTAGGGCTGGCACACAGCGTTCAGACTGTAGCTAAGCATTGCACTAATGAGTCGCCCTTTATAATTATTCTAACATTTTTTCCTTTTAAAACTGCCAATCTTGGTTTCTTAAAAAAAGTCTATAGATAAAATTCTAGTGCTCCAGATAACCTGTATTATGGTTTCTAATTCTTAGTCAAAGAAATTGTAACAGCAAAACAGACATTTCACGTTATATTTAGTGTGTTAATAGAGGAACATGAAATGCAATGTTTGTGTATATTCAACACATTTATCATAATTATTAGAGTAAATGTATCAGGGAACAGGTATAGAGTGCCTAGTAGCAGACCCCAGGATAAGAATATTAAGTGTGTCTTCAAACGCCCCTGTCATTTTCCTGTGAATTCACAATAATGTTCTTATAGCCCCATTGCTAATAATAAGTTACACTACTCCAAAATCAAATTCCAGATCTGTTCTAGGGAGCAACGAACTTTACAGAATACTACATTGCATACTATTGTAAAGAACACTTAGATGAATTCAGGAGTTTAGAACCTGTTGAGTGTGCATCAGATTATGAATTCAGAATTTGAGTTAGCTTGGCGTGTTTGCATGAGATGTCACGTCATGATTCTTTCACCAGTCATTATTGGTTGTAAGGGATGAGTGAATAAGGATGAGGTACTAATCTATGACACAAGGATATATTTCCACAACTTCATGGTATGGATCAGTTTTTAATTCAACATCACCCAGTCTCTTTATGTATAGATGATCTTTGTCTTTAGTACCTATTACTTTGTATATTTTAATTTATCATTCTGTTTATCATCAAACTACAGCTAAGGCAAAACATTTAAGAGTCATTGTAACTACTTTAAAATTTAAGAGAATCATATACATACATACATCTATATTATTCACATATTATTCTAAAGGTTCTATTATTCTAAAATTTTATTCCTGATGTAATTGGATTTCAAATCTGGAAGAAGGATTGAGGAAATAGGATGCAAAAAGTGTGTTGGATTGGGCCATAATTCTTCAGAATCTTATTAAATTGGTTAAGAAATTTCTATTTGCTCTAAAGCATCTCATAGTGGGAATTTGATAAAGAATAAAATGAAGTAGCATGTACTTATCCCTTCATGTTTCTTGGCAAGATATTTAATGCCCTCTAATAATGAAGTAAAATTTACATTTTAAGTTATTAGCTGCAGAAATAAAAAACATAATTATATATTTTGGTTACTGAATTAGACAATACCTATTTGTGTATTATTTGGTATCTTTCTATCTACTAGGAATAAAGAAATAAAACCATGTCTCTTTTAAAAAATGCATGTGGTATTTTTTTTGAAAATCTCCTACGTTCATCTAAGGAAAATGCATTTTTTCTGAACAATTTCAGTTCTTAATCTTCAGTTTTGTAAGTTTACTCTTTTTAAAGGAATTATTATACTACTTATATATGAATACTGAATTAAAATAAGCCATACATTTCATGCGGCTAATATGAAGCCAAATTAGCAACATTATATAAATAGAACTGTTGCTGAATAGTTCATACTTCAGGAAAGCATTTCTATAAAATGCCTTCTAAGGTGTTAACATGGTAAATTATGTATTATTTATAGATTGAGTTATATACTTAAATTATAAATGTTAAGAAGAACAACTTCTGATGGTTCTTCGTGGAGTGTTTTCCTAGTTATGATGCAGTTTATATATAGTTCAGGAAGGAAGACACAAGTGCCTAGGCTTACCAACAACACATAACGAAAATGCAAACTGGTTATTTTTATTGGTCATAGCCTTGGTTTGCAGTTTCTGAATTTATATGCCTAATTAGATAAGTTTAAAATTATATGTTAAAATTCTATGACCTGAAGTGATAAAATAATAAAAAGTTTCTAACATATTTAGTGGAAAGTTTAAGCCATTTTCTATATTCATTTCAATGCCCTACCTCGTCACCTGCAATGATATTTTACATGAATTATTTCACTAAACAGAGGTTGTCAAGAAGTTGGACTGTGCGGTGCCTGCAATTAAAAACTGCTTCGCTGTTGCTGGATATGTTGTTCATGTTAGTGACCCCATGGGTCTCCCAAAGTCAGCCTTTAACATTCCAGAATATTTACTGTGCATCTGTTGTTGGCGTCTTGCCTCCCACCCACACAGGCTCAGCCTAACTAAATGGAGTTTCTGCTAGTGCAGTAAGTGCATCAAGATGAAGTCATACTATGAGAAGGTTGCAAAGCTAGCTTTGCAGGGAGTTTGTGTGCACATTTGTTAAAGAAAACAGCACATGGGCGTGGAATCTGAAACATAATTTCTAGATGGTATTTCTTACATATCTTTTCATGTTATGTATTCCAGATGGGCTTTATACAACTCAACGAGGACTTCATATTCATTGAGCCATTCAATGATACAATGGCCATCCTAGGTCACCCACACCGTTTATACAGGCAAAAAAGGTCCACAGAGGGAAAAGTCAGGGAGAAGCCAGCTCTTCACAACCATCCCTGCGGTGTCATTTCAGGTAACCCGTCCTGAAAAGAGTTAAGCCAATGTATCCTAGGAAAGATACAATGTGTCTTTGAAGCATTCTGTCTCCGCCTCTCTACCTCCCCTTCTCCCAGTGTGCACTCATCCTCCGTACCCTCAATCTCTTGATTTATTTGTTATTAAAATGAAATCTCATTTGTGCTTAATGGCAATTAGATATGTCCATGGTAGGTGTATGCTTTGTGTTTATGTTTACTGTTTGTGAGGTACTGTACTTTAATAGCAGAAGACAGAAATTCAAACACTCTTCAAAGATCAGCATATGGCCTATGCTCTGCCATGCGCAATCATTCTGGGAAGTCTCTCTTATAGGCTGCTTTACACCGCACTGGAGTATGAATACTGACAGAGTCCCAGACTTCTGAATGAATATCGTGTGTTCAGAGCCTTACGTAGTCCACCTCCAGGAGAACAGATTTTGCTTCTCTGTGATTAGAAGCATCCTCTGTGTTCATTGAAACTCATCTAAATGCCGTCTTGGAAGATCAGTATTAGAACTAGAAAGGAAGTCGAACCATATACATGTAATTCATTCTCTGCATCAGAATATAGGCCCTTTTAGAAGCTCACAAACATTTCAGCCATCGCATTCCCATCATGTTCATTCTGGCAGTTCCCTGGAATAGTAATGTGGCTCTTCTGCTTACTTTCCTATGAGCTTTACACAGAAATCTGTGATATTTTCAAGAACAGGAAGAGGGACGAAGGGGTGCCATCAACATTAGAATACAGTCTTCCCCTAAGCCAGGTCTTTTAGACATTTAATGCAGCCATCTCAGTGAGTAGTCACTTACTTGAGAAATATTTTGATTAAAATATGAGAAGGTATGAATTTCAGAAGGATTTTCAATGTGATGGGTTTAAAATTAGACTTACAGGCTTGCATTTAAGTGATAACATAGTTGACGGACAGGATATAAATTCTAACATTGATTGTGATATTTGAGGCTAGCTTTATGGAAGTGTGACAGCAAGTAGTATTTGCAGAGCCCACAGCTCTCAAGGGTGTTCAGTTTAGAGAAAAAATAGGATGTGCCTTGTGAAGGATGTATTTCTTTAATATCAATCATAAATTCTACTTTCTTCTCTGAAAGTTCATTCCATACATGAAAAGATCTTCAGTGGTTTGCTGAGACTATATTAACATCTGCTTCAGTGAACCAGAGAAGACCATGTTGTGGAAGACAAGGCCTCTTCCCTATTTTAGGAATTTTAACTTTAAAAAAGGGTGAAGAACCAAACCAAAGAACATTATGGAGGAAAGAAGAACCTGTTTAGTGTCTGAAACTAAAAATGATAGCACTAACTCAGAGGTTGTCTGTTTAAGACGATGGCTCTGTATAGTTATCCTGAAAATCTGCACTGTACAGCTTCTGCATCCCGATGAGCTCCCACCTATAACTACCCACATTAATTAAGGACACAGTTTAGGCTTTGTGGGACATTTTTAACCATGACACACACACTAGAGAGTCCTTGTGTTAATAGGTTCATAAAGCGTAAATGCATGATTCATATTTGGCAAACATTATTCCCAATGTTTCTGATATACATTACATAGTACATATAATATGAATAATGCATTATCCTATTTGGATAAAAGACTTGCATGTAAGGATAGGAAGCTGTCAGCAATCAGGATTTGTTGAGCTTACCTATATCAAGGAGTTCCATGTTTGGAAACCATTTTAAAAATAGCCACATATGAGATCTATTTATTTTCTTTCATTCATGAATCTACCGTTGTTGTTTTCTTTGCACTTTGAGCCTACACATTAGCACAATAATATGACTTAGGTTTGCGTAATGTTTCAATAGTCTTACAAGATAGAATTTTTAAATTTCTTCCAGCTTGGTCTCTGTAGTACTCTTTTGCATCATGCAGATGTCATAGGTGGCTTATATGTCTTTGCATTGAGCATATAAATTTATTTTTTTCACAGACACTTTTCGACTCTTAGTATAACATTTTGTGTGCTTTTTGAGAATTTCATATATGAGCGTAATATTTACATAATTTCTCCATATCTTTCCCCTTCCAACTCGTCCCCATCCCTCCTCAACTTCATGGCTTTTTCCCTTTAATTAAATTAAAAAATTTAGAAAATAAATTAAAACAACCAGATAGTTCACAATGTTGTAGAGCTAACTGACAAAATTCCTATTTCTAAAAGGTGAATAGTATATTGTTTTAAAAATGAGTCGATCAAAAATTATATTGTACAATGGTAAGTATGATGAGAATCTCAGTTCATAACATTCCTTAAGTGTGGAACTGGATGAAAGAAATGCTGCGCACAAGCTAAGACTGTGAGGTCAGGGGTCAGGCTGCCTGTTTTCACACTCCAGGTTACACTTCTTAAGTGTGTGAACTTGGGGAACTTATCTCTTTAAAAGTGCGTTTACAGCATGCAAATTGGGACAGGATACCTGAACCATAGCGCTCTTCTTGGAATTAAATGTGACTACATGGGAAAATGAAAAATGTATGCATAGTTTTTTTGAGATGTTAATGGGGCAAGAATATTTTGGGCAGAAGAGACGAAATACAGGAAAGTGTAAAGGCTTAAGAAAGCATCAGCCAAGGGGACTGAAGCCAAATATCTGTATTTGAAGCTCTCCAGTCTTGAAGAAGTAGCTGTGCACTGGATAATGATGGCACCCACGTGCTCTTCAAGTGACACTGTCAATTTATTTATTTATCTTTAAAGATTTATTTATTTTTATGTGCATTGGTGTTTTGCCTGCATTGTATGTTTGTGTGAGGTTGCCAAGGGCCCCTGGTTCTGGAGTTACAGACAGTTGTGAGCTGCCGTGTGAGTGCTGGGAATTGAACCTAGGTCCTTTGGAAGAGCAGTCAGTGTTCTTAACTACCGAGCCATCCACAGCCTGACATCATCAATTTATCATTGATTAACATTGGAGAGTAAATTTATTATCATGCCTAGACTCTGTAAGAAAAACTGGACATTTATGGGATTGAAAATCAAAGTCTGAGCTGGATAAAAAGATCATTTCTACTCCTAGAGCTTATTCAACCTGGCCACTGTTGAAACAGTGAATATACTTCATCCAGCACTGCTCTGATGACTTGTCAAGGTTGGCAGGTGATAAGGGGCACACACTTTGTACTTTTCTGCATATTATCAAGTTTCTTCTCTAATGGGAAGTGTGCATCAGTAGCAGCTGTGCATATGGCAAAGTGCAATTGTCCAGAAAAGCATCGGAAGATTTAGGAAATGAGGAATGAGCTAAGCAAAGTTGTAGATAGTAACAGCGTCAAAGGAACAAACATAATAAAAAAGGTTACTGCAGTGTGAATGGCTTCCACACACAATTGCTAGGTTGTAAGAGGGACTCTACTGTGGGGTTGGATCATTAAGAAACATAGCGTGTTCCAGATAGTTTAAGTGCAACATGCAAAAAGAAACAGAGGAAGCTGACATGTTGGGATTCTCACTGTCTGGGAAAGCAAATGGTCTACCAGTCCACACAGGGAAGAAGCCCTCTTGGCCCATGCTCAGTCCTTACTTCTTGTTTCAGTCTCCGAGTCTCTTGCTGCTCTGTCCCCGCTGAGTGTCTTCTGTATTTATCTACTGGTATATAGATATTTTCCAGGAAGGCCATGTTTGCGTTTTATCTTAATTTCGCTTACTTTATGGAGCTGATAGAAGTCAAATTGTGAGTTCATCTTCAGATGGATTAATTACAAATTCTGTTTCTACCTCAGCTTCTGTCCTGACTTCCAGATATATACTAGCTCCTACTCATTTTTATTTAAAATGGTGTAGAGAGTCTTAATAAATTATAATAGTTTAATACCATTTTCTTTCCTTGTACTAAAATTTTAATTTTAACATTAATTATTTTTTTTGCTGTAGGTGAAATTTATTTCTTATGAATTCTAGAAAGTTTTTGGAAGCCTTTAATTAAATATCCTTTATGGTAATTCTTAGTATTTTCAATACAGGGTTGTGAAAAATGCTGTTTTGATGCATTTTTAATTATGAGCCCAGGAGAGAAATTGAGCAAAACAGATAGAAAAAAAAAACAGTCAAAGCTGAGTGACTTCCCTTTATAGTCAGAAATAATGATGTCTCCTTTGAAAAGAGTGTCAAAGCCAGAACTATAACGCACAGCTTACCAGCACACAGTTTGCTAACAGTGAGGAGCCAGTGGAAAGAAAAGTTTCCCACTGGGGAGAGGAGAGGAATGGTCTCACTCTTCTGGGTTTATTTGAAGTGAAAAAGCTTTAAAGGGTTACATGAAAGTTTGTTGTCTCAGGAAAAGCTGGAATGCTTGGTTTAACTCAGAGAGAATTTATTGAAAAAGGATTTGAGTAATCATCTCTTCACACTCATCTTCAGTCCTCCAGACACTCAAAATTCCTTACAGGGCTACCGGTGGGCCATGAAAGCAGATCCTTGTATACATTGGGAATCCTTAAATTTTGACAGGTTGTATGTGAGGGAAGCACTCTGTCCTCTTGTCCTCTTGGTGATGGATACAGCCAACCAAGAGAGCAGATGTGATGGAGGTGCCAGCTTGTTCTTTTTTCAGCTGCCCAGACTCCTCAAGAAATTAGTATGGTTTCACACAGAAACTCTAGCTTCTTACTGGCTAACTCTTACTTCTTAATTTAACCCATCTCCATTAATCTATGCACGAGGTCATGGCCTACCAGCAAAGTTTCAGCATGTCTGTCTTCGTTGTCAGCTCCATGGCTTCTCTCTCACTCCACCTTCCTTCTCCCAGCATTGAGTTTAGTTTTCCCCACCTAGCCCTGCTCTACCTTATCACAGGCTCAAGACAGTTTTTTTTTATTAACCAATGATATTCACAGCATACAGAGGGGGATCCTACATTGCAGATATATCATAGATAAGGGTGTTTATAATGAGTATTTCACAAGAGGCATCGTCTAAGGACAGTGAGAGAATCCCTGTAATGGTCCCAGGGAGGCTCTAAGCTTCTATAGTAAATAATAAGGTTTCAGATTAGATAGCAGTTTATATCCCCCAACATTTTACAGTTCAGAAGTTTGCAGAGAGCCAGGGCAAGAGAGTAAATATAATCTGTGACGTCATGCCTTGGCCCCTTACCTTTTCCTATGCCCTACTGCTATTTTATTCCCTGTAATATGTACCACAGCTCATCACACTGTCAATTCTAGCCCACTGGGGTAGAACTGAGAGGAAGAAGGACAAGTAATTTTGCTTTAAATGTAATCTAGGAATCACATACACCAGTTGTCCTCATATTCTGCCATTGAACATTTAGCTGGATAGTCACACAGTTGGACATTAGGCTGAACAATGCTTGTGGATTGCTGGGAAGAGGCAGTCAATTATCTTTGCTACAGCAACCTCCCAAAAATCAATGAAAGGGTCACAACCAACAGTAATAGAAAATTTAGTAAGAAGTCCAGAGTGAACGATGGACCTTGTTTTAGTTATTAGACATTTCCATACACCTGTCGCTGTAGTGAATGAATACCTCACAGCACACAATGTTCCTCATTTCCTCTGAAGGCCCGTGATGATAAAAATATGAGAACACATGCAACTTTTCATAACCCAGTTATTAGCTATTGACTCTGGAAAGATAAGTCTTCAGAAATACACTTGAAGGAATTTCTCCCAGCTAATACTTACTGTAAGGTGGATTTGAGTCTATAACTACAGGTATAATTCACACCACAGTTGGGAAAACCACACAGTTAATTTTTAAGTGTCTTAGATGGGAAAACAATATTGAACATAACTTCTATTCTTGTCCATCCTTTGGGACTTTGGTATTCATTTCAAACACTCTTTTGAGTGCATAAATTCTAATTTTATCAACAGATCCTCTTTCACGTGCTCCCTCTTGTTCTTGCCACTTTGCGTTGCCTTCTTAGATGCTGCCACGCTCACTTTTAGTACATAAAGGGCATTTGCTTTTATTTTCATAATATGTTCATTTATTTAGTCAAGTGACTTTATATGATATTCAGGTGGAGCTTGTTTTATTAAATAACTATTTAAATTTATATTATTACAAGAAAAAAGAAAAACAGTAATGATGCAGATAGCTAAAACCAGAGATGCTGCCAGTAATTGTCTTGGCATCATTACATTTTAGATCTCAGGGTTGACTTGAGTGTCTAGAAAGTAATAGTAGGGGGAACTTAGGAGGTCAAATAATTCAAGATATAAATGAATCCTGAAACTGTACAGATATTAGAGGTAATAGATGATTAGTAAGATATTGTCATAGAGGCAAGCTGAAACCATGGCACCTACTATGAGTAAGAATTTTTACTATAAATCAGCTAGATAGATAGAAAATGTGAGAGTGTCTCTCCTGAACCCAAACAACATTAGACACCCAGGAAATACCTTCCATTCAACCAAACCTTTTTCTTCCCATTTCCAGAGAGTCCACAATTTGTGGAAAAGAAATTTAGGAAAAAAGTTGATCAACAAGGAAAAGACGTTTTACGAAGGAAATAACATCAGTTTAGATTATTGTGAGAGGAGCAATAACTGATTTAGTCATGGTTACAGAGATGTTTATATAGCCATGAGGATTTATTAAAATTTATTAAATGATACATGTAAACATCTACATATTTATGTCATGTCAATATACCTCAGTGCTGTTGCTAAATCATAAACATCACTGTAGTAGCATATGAACACAGGTGGTTACACAGTGTTGCACATGAGCAACCACAGAATTGAATACAAGAAACATCTGATCCACACATACATCCCAGTTGTGTGCACTTCTCGCCCAGGTTAAAGGTCCTGCTGTCTACCTCCAGGACTTTCTAGTCTGCAAATGGCCTCAAACTTGTAGTGAAAGGGGAGTGGGCCTGCTTTTCATCCTGCCTGGCTCCCGCATGGCTAGCTTTACACCCAAAATAACAACACTGCCTGGCCCATTATCTCCAGTCCCTTATTGGCTAACTATCACATATTGATCTAACCCATTTCTAATATCNTTGCCACTTGACTGTGGCTTACTGGCATGAGTCTAACCAGCGTCCATCTCGGAGAGGAGAGTCATGTCATCTGCCTGACTCTGCATCTTTCTCCTAGAATCCTGTTCTGTCTACTCCACCCACTTAAGGGATGGCCTATCAAAAGGCCAAGGCAGTTTCTTTATTAACCAATAAAAGTAACAGATAGATAGAAGACCCTCCTACATCACAAACTACCTATTTTTATTGGCTTCTTTTTACAGCATAGCATGAATATTGCGATACATATTTTAGCAATATTTTTTCCATTTTATTTAGTGTTCCATCGATTTTCATTAAATAAATACACCAAAATTAGATCTATCAGACTGTTGATGGCCTATTGCTGTTGTGAATAAGCACATACCTTATGTACAATGAGAAATGACCATTGCATATGCATAATTTCATATTTGGAGATCAGGATAATCACGTTTTCAGTGTGCTCATTCCAAGCTGAATACGACTATCTTTTGTATTGTTGACTGTTATGTCAATACAATCTTTGGGTGTGTGAAGGAAAACACCCAAAATCAATCAGCCATTTTTCCTGGCTGTTGCATATGTGACTGTTTTAAATATGCACCAATACATGTGGATGTTCAGTTATCCTGCATTCCTATCAACAGTCAATGTTATAGGTCCTTTAATTTTAATCACTGTAAGGACTTTGATTCATTTCCATTTGCTTTAGGGTTTTCATGTAGCCAAACTTGGTTGATGTTTGTCTTGTACGTAAATTAGAGATTTAGAGGGTGTTGTTGTTTATTGCTTTTGTTTTTGTGACCAACAACAGTTCAAGTCTGTTTTCTGTTTTTTTGTTTGGTATATTAAATTAGAATTGTTCTTCATTTATATAATCTGAAAATATATAGCTAATATCTTCTTCCACCTTGGGTCATTCTTTTCACTGTGTCTGGTATTATTTCATAAACATATGTGAGTGATTTTTCATGGTTAAATTTATAAAAATACCATGTTTTCATTTGTCATTTTAATTAAGGAACATTTGAGGAATTGTTATCACTTGAAGGTTTAACTTTTATACACATAATGGGAGGTGGAGTCAAAGCCTTGCATCTCATTCATGATGATTCAGTAATCAGAACAACTGTACGTGATGTGCACAACAATAGTTTTAGGTACTTTTTACAAGCAGACCTTTCTTTTGTAATCAGGGTAAAGAAAAAGTCACTAACATTTTTTGTTTATTATATTTCATGTCAACTTTTTGTTAGAAATTTTGCTGGTGTGGTTTTAGATGCATAATCCATGAATAACTCTAGGTAGAAATTACATTAAAATTCACTTTAAGGTGGGGAAACCGAGGAGGCCTGGGAGACGAAAGTACCTTAATACAGCAGAATTGACACTTCCCGAGTACTGTGAGATTCCATCTTGGAGGGCTTCACTTGTGTTGCTTTCTATCATGAATGATCACTATGTTACATGCTCTGAGAAATTCATTTCTCCATTCCAGACAAAGGAAGACAAAGGTCTAAAAATCCAGGAGAGAACAGAAGAGAAAAACGGTATTCATACAAATTGCCCCAGGAATACAACATCGAGACTGTAGTGGTTGCAGATCCGGCAATGGTTTCCTACCACGGAGCAGATGCAGCCAGGAGATTCATCCTGACGATCTTAAATATGGTAGGAGAACCTCAACATGAATAAAAAGGTTTTCAAGAGAGTTCTAAGTAGATTCCATTCTAAAAAAGTCATTTGTTTTGTAGCGCTGGGCTTTGACACCAAAGTTTCAAATTCTTTAAAATTTGACTCCTCCCTTTTGTTCACTAATTATGAATAGAAATTTGGTTTGTTGTCTTAAGCACGTCAGATTGATTTGTCTCCAGGGCAACAGCAAGCAGCTCTCCAGACTTTGCTTCGTTTTAAAACCTTTGCTGTTAATTTTGAGATAGCAAAACTCTTCATTTTATTTTTCTTTCATTTTTTTTCCTTTCTCTGATTCTGCCTTTATTTTCTATCTTTGAAAGACATCTTTGATAGTAGAGCCATATTGTAGTCTTGTTTTATGTGCATGGTTCTAACACAGATGTTGTAAAATAATTACAGTGTGGAATAAAAATGAATTTTGTCAACCCACTTAACTCAAGAATGTATGCGATTTTAAATAGCAAGTATGATTCCAATTGGTGAGCAGAACCTAATATGTTGTAGGTAAAATCCAAGCAGGCTGACTTCCAGGAAGCTAGGTATGATTGCCATCTTCTGGGGTGCAGAAAAATATTTGTATCTATTGTGTTGTGTTGACATATTTTGGGGGGTCAAACTTTTTTCAAGAAAAAAAATCAGAAAACTAGTGAAGAATGGTTTTTCTTTTTTTTTTTTTTCCAGAAGAGAAAACAGAACTATGGACTGAGTATATTTTAGTGGCCATTGGCCTTTTTCCCCTAGTGGACTGTTTGTTTTACTTTAGATCCCTCTTCCATTCCTCATCTGTATTCTGAGATTCTACTAGCCTTGTTCTCTGCTAGTCTGACAGCCTGACTATAGTCTCATCCCTGTACTAGGAGCTAAAGAAACACACTTTTCTTTGTCAGCCATAAGTTTTGTAATACATATAAATAAATTTTAAGAGAAAAAAACAGAAATATGAATTATATATAACATCAAAAATTTGTGTTTCCTACTAGTTTTTAACATAAAGTTTTGTACTAAGTTGAAATTTTCTCCGTGTTGGGCCTTGAACGAAAGCTGTCATGGTTTCCTTTCATTTTAATAGCTTTAATTTTTATTTGCTTTTAGGTTTTTAACCTTTTCCAACACAAGAGTCTGGGCGTGCAGCTCAACCTTCGTGTGATAAAGCTTATTCTGCTCCATGAAACACCAGTAAGAGAGTTTTGAGTTTTTATTCAATTAAGTGGGCGTGAAATTGTGCTCAGGAACTTTTAAGTGGAGAGAATTTTAAGGATATTCTTTTATTGACTCAAAATCCAAAAATACCCACTGAATCACTTAAAGTATACATAAAACTGGCCTTTGGTTTGGGTTAATCCCTCAATTTTATTTGAAAAATGGAATGTTCTTAGTTTCCAAGGATCCCAACAGCAAACCTTAACTTTCCAAAATGTAATTTTAAGTTATTTTAAAAGACAGCTTTCTTCTATTATTTAAACATATGTGTTGAAGGTGTTTTCTTATCTGTATTGCAACCGAAATGGAGAACAGTCTATGGCATCACTCTTACTAATTAAAAAATAATTAAAGAAAAACTGTTTTGGGCTGGAGAGATGGCTCAGTGGTTAAGAGCACTGCCTGCTCTTGCAATCTTCCAAAGGTCCTGAGTTCAGTTCCCAGCAACCACATGGTGTAATGAGATTTGGTGCCCTCTTCTGGCCTACAGGTCAGGTAGACCACTGTGTACCTAATAAATAAATAAATAAATAAATAAATAAATAAATAAATAAATAAATAAATAAATAAATCTTAAAAAACTTTTCATAAATTACAGAATTTAATCTATTTCCCAAGCCTGAAATATCAGATGTTTAAGTGTTCCATAATGCCTCTTTGATTTCCATGGTAACTTTAGAAAGATTATGAAATTATTACACCTTCACAAATTTCAACTTTCTTGTTTGTTTGTTTGTTTAATGCTGCATTGTGTGAGAGATAAGGATAAATTAAGACTAATTGCTTTCCATGTTCTAACTAATGTCAGTCTACAGTCTGGAAAGTTTCCTTAGGATCAATGAATTGATTAATTAGGTATATCTAAGAACAATCTGTCTGGAAAACAAAAGTGGCCTCTGTTGCAGGCAGATCTGTATATTGGGCACCATGGAGAGAAAATGCTGGAGAGTTTTTGTAAATGGCAGCATGAAGAATTTGGCAGGAAGAATGATATACATTTAGAGATGTCCACAAGCTGGGGAGAAGACATTGCTTCGGTGGATGCAGCAATCCTTATAACAAGGTAAAATTGCCAAAGCCATTTAAATGGTGTTCTTAATTCAGCGTCTCTGCTGCTAATCACGTTCATTCCTCAGTACAGTGCTCTTGTTCCAGGATTTCTTGGCATAATGATTTTAGTCTTCTCCCTTCATTGATCACTGATTTCTCAGAAGTTTAATGTTAGATCGATACTCTGTTGACAAAATATTCTTCAGTTATCTTAAAAATCTTACAATTGCTGGTATCAAAGATACAGCACTGATGAGAGTATCTTTAAACCTAGAGAATTTTGGTAGAAATTAAATACTATGAGGAGATACTATATGTTTGTCAACCATCACCATGCAAAGTTAACTTCTTAAGTAGAATTCAGTAATTTACAGTTTTTCTGGGTCCATCTGAGAAGAGATTTTTCTGATGTATCTAATTAACTACACTGCGTAGTAAATGTATTTAGTATAAATATTTGTAATGTAGGAGTAAGGATAGCTTGTAACTTTAAAAACATGGAATAATGCACAACAATATGTCCTGTGTCTGTTCTCTGTATTAACAATTGTCAGTAATATTGCTTTGCTTCCAAGCAAGAACAAAAATTTCATTGTGTGCCAGCGATTTAATCTAAGGTCATCAGACGTATCAAAATTTCATAACATATCAGGGATGGCAATATAATACAGTTTGTCTGGAAAAATCTGTGAAATTAACGATATTTTCTTATTAACTATACTCAACACTCTATGCCAAACAATGCTGCTATGAACATAGTTGAGCACATGTCCTTGTGGTATGATTGAACATCCTTTGGGTATATACCCAAAAGTGATATTGTTGGGTCTTGAGGAAGGTTGTTTCCTAATTTTCTGAGACATCACCATACTGATTTCCAAAGTGGCTGTACCAGTTTCCACCCCCACCAGTAATNAGCACATGTCCTTGTGGTATGATTGAACATCCTTTGGGTATATACCCAAAAGTGATATTGTTGGGTCTTGAGGAAGGTTGTTTCCTAATTTTCTGAGACATCACCATACTGATTTCCAAAGTGGCTGTACCAGTTTCCACCCCCACCAGTAATGCAAGAGTGTTCCCTTTACCCCAATCCTCTCCAGCATAAATTGTCGTCAGTGTTTTTGATCTTGGCCATTCTTACAGGTGTAAGATGGAGTCTCGTGGTTAGAGAACGCTTTCCGTGTGAGCTGGAAAGGCAGCCACATATTATAGCTCTAGCCTCCAGGTCACTTGTATTTAGTGTCCATGTAAATCTGCTTGAAAAAAAAAATTTTTGTAGCCTCTACCAGTGTGGCATTCATTCTAACAGCCACAGGAAACCACGCCAATCTTTTTCTGTTCATTCAGAGGAAGGATCATAAAAGTGTTCCAATTTGTTTGATTTATTCTTTATAGAAATTGTTAATGTGGTACTCTTTGAGAAAAGTTTCCTACAAATATCCTTATCTATGACACTGATCATATGTCAATACTTATTTATGTTACTAAAGTACTCGTTTTGTGGATGGTATACACAATACACTCTTCCTGGGGGCTTCCGGGCTGTTTTCCCTCACCCACCTGTGAGGCAAGGCTTGTATGGAGGATCCCTATCTCTGCTGCCTGTTCCACACTGCTGAAAACCAGAGCCCTAAAGAGAAAGATTTAGTCCTAAATGACCTCCAACTATCCGGTCAGAAACATCTAAATGAGTGTTTTGTGTGATCTGGAGGAATGTTTTAATGCTTAAATAGTGTAAAAGAATGATGATCAGACCTTTAATTTGTAAGAAAGCTATGAAAAAAATAAGAAAAGTTGAGCATCAGGGATCTCTTATTCTTACTCATATTTGCCAGCTTAATTTAAAACCGAGTTTCTATTGAATATATTCCTCTTAGACAATTGCTAAATGTTGTGTGCTCTATAGACACGTCACCAGGAAGAAATTATAGCTCAGGGATTAATCTTGGTCTCAGTTTCAAGGCATAATGCTCTTATAAGTTTGAACCTATCTGAGGTAATATGTTTGTTAAGTTGTTCTGTGTGATAAAATGAAGTAAATAATTTTAAGCTGACTTAGTGCTGTGGCCTCATGGCAACAGGAACACGAGAAAGCTTCTCCCATGTGTCATCGCTAGAATTTCTCAGCATAATTATCACATTTCTCTCTGATTTATAGAGAGAGCCTAAATGTCTGGCTCTGGAAAATGGTCTTTTTTAAAATTTAATCTTCGTAATAATTTTTGCCTTTCACGTTTATTTAACTGATTCCCGTTTATCTTCAATCCTTCTCAAAATTAATTTCAAATGAGTGCCGTTGGCAAGAAAGATAGAAAATTTAATAAAGCAGAGATGGCAAAAGTATCTTGATTTAATAAAAATCACAGAATAATTTCTGAATGAATCATTTATAGGTATATCCCAGGGCACTGTAAAACTTTACAATGAGATTTATTCTCCGATGCATCTTCATTCCTGGAAATTAAAGACTTTTTTCAATATAAATCAGAACTTAAACAGAATTTATTTGTCTTCTCAGTTTAGACTAAGAGTATCATTTCCACAAACTCACGTAATGAAATTCTCTGAGGCCGATTTCACAAACACCAAGTCAACATGAGCCAAAATGTGAATTTGAGTCCGCTTGAACACAGGTCTAGGTTGCAAAGAAATTCCCTTCTCCACAACACCCCCCCACACACACACACACAAATCCTGAAACATCATGAAATTAGTAATATATTACTTTGGTCTTCTGCAAAAACATCTCTGACCAATGAAGATTAAGAATCCCAGAGTCATGTGAGGTCAAATGCTGCTGACAGCTTAGTCTTCAACTGTAATGGTGATGTTTCCAGCGATTTTGGTAGAAGCACCTTTTAGACTCTATATAAAAGTATACTATATTATTTCTTTGTTTTACTAAATGAACATAAATTGGCTGTTCAAAGTCTCTCGGCATCCTTCAAAATAAACAGTGCGTTTATCCTAGTTCTATAATATTGTTTACTTACAGGTTAAGACCTTTAGTTCACATTATGTAAATCAGATAGCTCTATTGCAGCCTTATGCGCCTTGATACGATGCACTATATATTTAGGAAAAAAAACACATAGACCTGTTCCTCCTACATCTGAGGATACTTTGCGCTCCATGACTTGGGTCCTGGGGTTGATTGTATTATGGCTCTTAAATTTGCCATAATAACATAACATTTGGTTTCATTTGTTTGGTGTGTTTTATTTTCTGCTTGTTTGATGGCAATAAAATTTTTTTTTTAAAAATGGAGCTGTCTGTTAATTTAATTCATACAAAACCACCTTAGGCTTCTTGCTTATCTATTCTCAGCATTACAGAGGCGCATCATGCTTCCTAGACTCTGGAGGATCTCGTTTCATTTACCACCATGGCATTTCTTAGATTCAGATAAAGAACACATGAAGTGTGATATTTCATTGGAGCATACTGTTTTTTTTCTCTGCAGAAACATAGGAAAACATTTCATTACAACATATGTAAATGCACCTCAATTTTAAGCAATACTCAGTGTGTACAATTTGGCATTATGTGTCTGTGAAAAACTGATTTCTGTAGCTATCTATGTTGCGTGCTTTTTTTTCCTCATTTATTTATTTACTGTGTATATGGCAGCCACCCTTTCCTGAGACCATTGATCTACAGTTATGTTCATACCCTGGATACATTTAACTACTTGGAAATACTTTTTTTTTTGCTCTTATCATTTGGAATTAGTTCAAAATGTAGATATTGAATTTGTGTGGACTGAGCACCACACGAAGCAGGCCTGAAATGGCTAAGAGGCGTTCACAGTGTCCATAATCACCAAAGAATCAGGCATGAGGACAGGCACTGAATGGGGCATGATGGGAATTTCATCCTCTGATGTAGAGCATTAATAGTCATTAGCCACCTGTTAGTCTGGCCTTTACAGACTCTGAGAAGGCTAGATTCATTCTGGAAACGATGTTTTGTTTCTAGTTTTTTCCTTTTGTTTATTTAAGTACCACCACATCTCGTATCATTTACTCATCCTGCTCCCTTCAGTAAAAGTATTTTTTAAACTTCCCCGGAAAGATCCTCTCTTAATGCATGCTACACAAGGAAACTCAGATAAAGAACCAGTGATCAAGTTCATACTTAATTCAAAATTTCAGAAGCAGATTATCTTTGACTGTGAGAACCTAATGTAACAATAATGAGTAATACATAAAAAATGAGAATGACAATTAAAAATAAGCATGCTTACATTATTAAGAGCAAAAATGTCAGATAGATGACAATGAAATACTTGGAAAGCAGAATACTTGCTTTGACTACTGAAAACAATACTATAAAATATGGTGTTTACTCTTAAATTCTCCATTTGTTAGTTGAGGTGCAGATTAGATTTCGATGAGTAGGGTATTAATGAGATGCAAGGTAAATTTGAGGACTTCTTCTTGAAGGCTGTACAGAGTGATTAAGAGCTGGAATATTGAAAAGCTATTGTGTGCTTGCTAAAATAAGAAAGAGGATTGATTGACCTATCCCTCAGGATGTTCCAGGGGAACCAAGTAGAAAGGCAGTCAGAGATAATCTCACTAATTTTCCTTTGTTCATGGATCTTAAAAATTGAAATAATCCAAATATCAAAGAAGATAAATAAAAACAGTATGAGCACCTCAGTACATAGGTTTGACTGAATGTATGACCCCAAGGAAAAAAGTCAAAACTAACCAGAAACCAAATTATAAAATAAAAGTGGAAAAATATTAGATTCCAGCTAATACTTATGAATGAGAGAATAAAATGAAATCATGTGTTTTATGCTTCATGACTCAATAATGGCAACCTAAACTTCTCTCTAATTTATTCAGTTGGACTTTAAGGCATACTCCTAAGAGCTAACTTTAAGTATCCAGGAGATATTAACATTTCGTTACTGTTTTAACAGCTTGGAAAATGATAGCATATGAAGCAAAACCTTAAAATGTCTTGAAACAAGCTTCAACATTGCAATATTAGTAGTACAGAAATGCATAGTAATTACATGACAGCATATCTTACCTCTATGTATGTCTGTTGCATTTTGCGGATGGGTCAAATCCATGACAGTCAGATAAGACAATTTTTTTTCTGCACACGTCACTCTTAAATGCCCAGGCTCCCATCTCCAGACATTGAATATTCTACCTTATATGCCTTAAAAGACGTTGTAGATGTGACTACATTAGGGATGTTGAGAGCAGAGACTATCCTGAGTTATCTGTGGGGGCCAATTTAGTCACAAGGCATAAAGGATAGATAGGAACTTTTAGGGAACACATTACACTGTGGCAAGATGAATGTGGCCTAGAATTCTCTTTTCAGAATTTTCATCTCTAGATTGTAAGCACAAAACTATGCACTGTTTTCATAATTTCTAAGTTATGCAACTATTATAGCAGCAATAGAAAACCAGCATATCCTTTTTAATAGTAATTGTTTTAATAAAAAGATGAATGGCCAATTGCTAGGCAGGAGGAGGGGTAGGGCTGGCAGGGAGAGAATAAGTAGGAGGAGAAATCTAGGCTTGAAAAGAAGGGGAAAAGTGAGAGAAGGAAAAGAGAATGAGGGACATGCCTGTGGCAAGAAACCAGGCAGATGCCAACCAGACATAGAGACATCAGGAAAAGAAGATGTACAGAAAAAAAGAAGATAGAAAGCCCCAAGCAAAAATGAAAATATCAAAGAAACATTAATTTAAGGTAAAAGAACTAGCTGGGCTAAGCATTCAAAACAAATAATAAGTCTGTGTGTCATGACTTGGGAGCTGGCTGGTGGCCCCAAAAGAAAGAGCCTGGTACAATAGTAAGTCCAAATATACCAATAATCAAAATAGTAAGTTGAATGATATACAAGAATATCATATAGTTAGTTTTACATGTTTAACCATGCTGTATTTGCAAGAGACTCATTTGCAAGTTGAATCTATTACCAAGAAAAACTGTCCTAACATACACATTAATGACGAGAATATTAGGTAATGAACTAGTTTTTCAACTTAATGTAAAGAAGAGTCTCTTGTGAGGAGGCAACTTCAGTCAAGGAAATACTTCCATCCTATTGGGCTATAGGATTGTAAATATGTATGAGTGTGCTGAGGGAGCAGCCCGTTATAGGTGGTGCTGCCATTGAAAGAATGGTCCTTGGAAGAATAAGAAAAGAGCTGAAGATGAACTGGAGGCAATCCAGTAACCAGCATTCCTTCATGATTCTAGTCTATGCTCCTTTTTGAGTTTCTGCCCTGGCTTTCTTCAATGATGGACTGTGCTTGGGATGTGTAAGCCAAATAAAGCCTTTCCTCCCCCAACATGCTTTTGGCCAGTGTTTAATCATAGCAACAGGAAAGCAAACTAGAACAAAAAATAAATGTGATATTTATCAAAAAAAAAACCCAATAATTCAAAATAGATAAAAAATCTATAAAACTGAGAATTTAATTAGTCAATAACTTAGCTTTAAAGTGAACAGAACAAAATTAATAGACACTCCAATGGAACCATCAAAAACTTATAACTTTAATGGAATTTTAACATTTCTTCCTTACTAATAAATTCAAAATCAATTCTAAGTTGTTTATTTCATTAAACAATTCTATCTCATTGTTGTGAACGGGGAGCAGGCCTGTTTTTTGTCCCGCCCGGCTCCCGCACGGCTAGCTTAACACCCGAAATAACAACACA
>LOEQ01000219.1:286668-326355 GCA_001685075.1 Bramus lutescens | reverse complement strand
TTTATTTGACCAATGAAAGTAACACATAGACAGAAGACCCACCTACATCATCTCATGATATGTAATAGGTTAATGTAGTGAACATGTGAAGAAGTCTGTTTGAGAAAATAATGTATTTAAATATGCAATGACATTTATAAAACCATACATAGTTGTCAAACTGTATAGGATTCTGCTGACTCAACCAATGTGTAAATAGATAACTACTATTAATATCAATATCATTGATGAAGTTTTGGTGGTCTTGCATTCATCTTTTTCATGGTTAATATTTGTATGCCTTTATTTATCAGTGTTTACTAATTGTACAAAGAGGTAACAGTTTAAGATTTTCATATATGCATAATCTGAACTTTGATCATATTTATCCTATTTTACTTTATCCTCAACAACCCCCTTTTTTCCCCTTAGTTGTACACTGAGGTTTTTTTCACCTGTTTCATTATGTTTTCTGATTATTTTTTAAAGATTATTTTATTTAAATAATTTAATCACATGTTAGTAAGAATTAAACATTTTGCTCATGTTCTTCCTCCCCCCAAATGCTCTCATCTTCCTCCCACTCAACTCTCTCTCTATCTGAAGCAAAACAAAGCCCAAACAGAGACAGGATACTAGGCAAAGAGATTTCAAAAATGAAACATTGAAAAAATATGGAGCTCATTATGGTGTACTAATTTTTTTTAAAGATTGGTTGATTGTGTATGAATGAATTTACATGCACCGGGGGCCAGAGAGGGCACTGATCTCCTGGAAGTGGCATTACAGGACATTATGAGCCAGCATTTAGATCCTGAGAACAGAGTCCAGATCCTCTGCAAGAGCAGTTAGTGCTCTCAATCACAGATTCTTCTCTTCATACCTGTGCATTGAGTTTTTGAAAATGCATTCTCTATTTTGCAATGGGGTTCAGATTTTATAATTGACAGTGACCTTTAAACAAGCTAATTTCTGATCTGTCTCTACTATACCCTTTTTCTGACTCTCTCTCTCTCTCTCTCTCTCTCTCTCTCTCTCTCTCACACACACACACACACACACACACACATACATATGGGGAAATGGAGAATTAACTGGATCAGTATTCTTGAGAGCAAATATTATAAGAACTTAAATGATAAGAAATGGGATATCACCTATATTAGGTACAAGAAATATGGCAATAAAATAATCCCTCAAAAATATCAAGAATTACTGTTATGTCTGACATCGTTTTAATATCTTATGTGTGAGACTCATTTAACTTGCATGATAAACCTATATTTTAAATGATTGCACATTGCTAGATTATTTATTCTGAACAATAAATGCATAGGAATGTGCCTCTGTGCTTTATATGAGATGCAAAACTGTTAGGTAATGTTAGGTAGTTAAGGAATGCTCTTGAACATACAGTACTGTAATTCACAGAGCCCATTTATGTAAAATACTAGTTTTCTCATGCCCTTTTAAAAGTGCTTTTCAGTCTTTGAGAATTTTTGACAATCTTGGAAAGGAAACTGTGGATGATTTTAAATTATATTCCTTATCTATAAACTCTCAACATGGAAATTCTTTTGTCATATGAAAGAGTGTTATAATATTTTCCTTCGGTAAATCATTTCCCAATATCATAAAATATTTTGTGTAACAACACAATGAAATTTTTCAGAAAATTTCAAAACAAAGCAAGTTTTTTATCTCTAAACTAGTGTCTACTAAATAGGAATATATCTCATGACTAAATAATATATCATCACTATTAAACTTGCATTGATCATTTTTTTCAGATCTATTCCTTAATCTTAATCTGACTTATATTAAATTTGAGGGAATAGACAGTGTGGCTCATGTCACTGTGACGATGAGTCATAATGATTGGCAGCTGTCTGAAAGAATCTATCTTTACTTTGGTTTTCTACTCTCCTTTCTAGGAAAGATTTCTGTGTCCACAAAGATGAGCCATGTGATACTGTAGGTAAGTATTTGTGATAAACATTCATTTGAGGAACACTGGAGAACTAAAATGCATGTGTTGCTTACATGTGATAAATTATTTGAGTGTTGACTTTGAAAGGATATTTTTGCTATGTCATGTATATGTATATATATATATTGCATCTATATATTAAATCATATGTTAATACTTCAGTTACAAATGAAACAACTTAAAGTCATACATAAACTATACACTAGATATACTTTACATGTATTTTAAGACTATTTTCGATTCTTTTTTGCCTTTTCCCAAAGATACACAAACATATTCAACAATATTTTATTGTTGTTGTTAAGACAAGGTAACACAATATATTATATTTGAGTAATAGATGCTTCAAGCTATTTGCAGTGTGAAAAGGAAATGTGTCTACTTTGACTAACCGGTTAATGATCTTTGGGCATCAAGTAACAAATTTTCCAAGTTTTTAATTGGCATCAAAAAAATCCCAGTAAGGTAACACTGGAGTCAATAGAATACATGTGCCTGTCTTTCTGGTTTTAGATAATATCCTCATGTATGTCTATTAAAGCAAGTGCAGCTGTGTTAGTACTTATTGAAAGAAACAAAACAGGGTGGCGAGATGGCTTAGCAGTTAAGAGCACTGATTGTTCTTTCAGAGGTCCTGGGTTCAGTTCCCAGCATACATGGCAGCTCACAACTGGCTCCAATTCCAGTTTTAAGGTATCTGCTGTTCTCTTTGCTGGTGCCATGCATGCACATAGTGCACAGATATACCTGCAAGCAAAACATCTATACATATAAAATTAATAAAAAAATTTAAAAAGAGACCTATGTGTTATCTATATAAATATATATCTTTCTGTTATAGGTTATGTCGAT
Source organism: Bramus lutescens (assembly GCA_001685075.1). NCBI lineage: Eukaryota > Metazoa > Chordata > Mammalia > Rodentia > Cricetidae > Bramus > Bramus lutescens. The sequence continues at coordinate 323,534 of LOEQ01000219.1, read as the reverse complement.
ATAAAGAGAAGGCATTATTGTTAAGGGACATTCCTAACCATGGAAAATTTGATCATCAATCACTCTTGTCTCAATTGACACACACTAGGGTGCACTTGCCACAGATATTTACACACACCTTTTAAGTGGCAGCAGATCAATGGCTCACCATGTTAAAACAAGTACTGGGACTCAACCATTCAGATGGCCTCCATATACATTGTCTCAGCCCTTCAAGAACAGGACTCCAGGATGCCAAACCCAAGACAGTTTAGCACGTGAAGTTTCCTTGGTTGAGACTGTAAGTTATCTCGTGTTTGCTTCACTAAGTCATTTATGGTTCTGTATACATCAGCAGATATATAAAATAATAATCAAATTCTAAGCACTACAGTCACAAAGGATAGTAGGCCTATAATTAATATGGCCTTCTCCACTGAAGAATGACAAAAAGGAGATGTCTTTCTCCAATGGACACTTAAACCATTGAGTCTAACCTCAGAAACCATTTTCATGTTTGCGTTTATTGAAATTGGAGCCAATGTAAATCTCTATTATTTAATCCAGTTTAAACCTTTTGTTTTTCTTATTTCATGATATGGGTAAAGAAATCTACCCTGATTCATATGTATTCAGCCACAAAGGAAAGAAGTGTTGGACAATATTAGTAACTTCTCTTCTACAAGCAGGAAAATGCCTGATGCTTCTCTTTGATTCATTAGGAAGTCTAACACATTTACTATTTGCTATGTATGTATCCAGACATCAGTCTGCCTCTCACCAATATAAAGTACCATGTCAACCAGACATGTACACAATCGTATATATTATGTTGGAGAACATGCTATGTCACAACAAGGCAATTTTCTCTTGCTTTGTGGTGCTTACACATAGATTTATCTTACTTTATCAATTTTGATGAGAAGGATATTTCTAGGTTTGATTGATTTTAAATAGCTACAAGGGGCCATCATGTAAAAAATTAGGTAGGCATTGATATTTTGCCAATTTTATTAGGAGGTTACAATCTCTAGTAAAGCAAAGAAATTTCAGGTTCAAATTAGTGAAACATTATTTATACACGTTTTTAAATCTCCCAATAAAATATGAAGGGTTGTAGTTCTATCAGATGCTTTTCCTAGAATGTGATCCTTCTTTCATGGTTTTTTTCTAATTGATTTCGATTCAGCCTGTTATAGATCAGATGTTGTAACAAGGGTGTTTAGAAAGGGGAAAGGATGGCTTCAAGATTCATCAGTCGAGAACATGAGTGGCTGAATGAAGTCCTTCACATCACAGTTCTCCCTACACTCTCTGGGATAGCGTAGATGGATTGACAGCAGTTGACGGCTTCGAGTCTATGTTAGGGATTTGTGCTCCATGTGGAGGATGTTTAAAACTGATGGGGAATTTTGTGGCATCCATTGCAATTCCAGCAATGCTTTTAAGGATATTTCATTTAAATCCTTTAACAACTGAGCTTTCTAGTTTCTCATCATTATATGGTTTTGCAGATGAAGCAAGCTATGAAATTGAACAGATGGGTCATGTATTTTGAAGTCAGACACGTAGGTTTAAATTAGAAGCCTTTGCTGTTTATCACTTTTCTGAACATGACACAGTTTATTTAACACCCAGAAAACCTGAATTCCCCCTTCCGGTTAATGCACACTGATACTTGTAAAACAGCTGCTTTGGACAGCCACTCAGTGCATGGCCAGGTCTGTCGCATCCTCTTTCTCTTTGAGGAATGGTCAGGTATTAGTCTGTATCACTGTTTGTGTCCAGAAGTGTGGGCCTCATTCCCCAAGCTCATCACTATAATGTGAGCCGTTTCTATAACAGTACATTCATGTAATGCAGAAAAATGGAAGTGTGCATCTGACTGTTATGCCTGTTGCCTGGGATTGTGACTATGTACACAATCGTATATATTATGTTGGAGAACATGCTATGTCACAACATAACTGGTGACTATGGCATGAGGGGGCTCCTTTTTGTTTGCTTATTTGTTTTTGTTTTGTTTTGCTTTGCTTTGAGAAAGGCTCTCACCATGTCGCCCTGGCTATTTGGGAACTCACTACGTAGACTGGCCTAGAACTCAGAGATCCATCCACTCTGCCTCTAGAGAACTATAATTAACACTAGTGAGTGGTGGCAGTGAGTGTCAGTAGGAAAAACAATGAAGGTGAAGGCAATGCCCCTTCCTGGTTTTGCTTAAGGCTCTTAACCTACCATTGCTTTGCATCATTACTAAAAGTGCTAACTGTATTTACCTTGAATATATCTCTTGAAAGGATGCTCAGGGACCTGCTAGAGGGTGTTTTAGAAAGTCAGGGTTCTGTTGATAGTCTTTGAGAAATACTACCATAAATATGAAATTATTGACCCCCATGTGTATGCATGTGTGTGTGTGTGTGTGTGTGTGTGTGCCTGTGCAAATGAGTGTGGATGTGACTGTTGAAGGATTTTATATTGTGGAAGATTGGAGAGGTAATACTTATATCTGCTAGGGGAAAATACTAACCACCATGAGTTCCAGCTTCACAGTGTCCCAGCCCTTACTGTACTTTATTGTTGAGACATGGAGCTTCAGGATTCAGATGCTGCAATATTTTTCTAACAGATTATCCTCTGACTGTCTTTGATCAGGTTGGAAGAATGTAGATTATTTGACCTGTGCTTCAGAATATTTTGGTTTTTGTTGTTAAAATGGCATAAAGACCACTTATGGAGCAACTGCTAGAGAGAAATACACCCAGACACTAAAGTTCTTTAAATTATTGACTTATGTTGACAGTTTGCATGAGAGCATTCATAGACAAGTTTCCCTTTCCAGACACCAGGACATTCCCCAAACTACATTTCTGTAGAAGAATAATTTTTATTCAGTGAGAGGAAGAGGTTAAGCCTCTTCTTAAAGCTTATTTTTCTTGAACAGCATTTTCTTTCATATCATGGGTCCCTAAGCAATGAAAAATACAGAGACTTAAAATACTTAAAAGATACTCTGAGGTCAACTGAGGTCCACTATTTAATGCCTTTTGCATTCAATATTTTATTTAATATTCCTAGATATATATGATATACTTGGATCCAATCCTCCTCACCATCCCTTCCTTTCCATTCTTCTCCTTCCTCCTTTCACCTTTTCCTCCAAAACTCATGTGCTCCCTCTCTATTTTAAAGCACTCACTGAATTAATTAATGCTGCTTATATGTTCATGGGTGTAGAGACATCTCCTGGAACATGTGTACCCTCTCAGGACATGTATCCTTGAAAAAAAAAAAAGTAACTCTTTCCCTCCCAAGAGCCATTAACTACTACTAGATCCTCAGCGAAGGACTTCACAACCTTCCCTCTGAAACCATGTTGAGATTTGGTCTGGCTGGATATCACGCAAGCATTGTGTATGCTGTCATAACCAAAGCGAGTTTGTGTGCAGCTGCTGTGTCTGATAAATACAGCTGTGCTAGTGTCATCTCCTTCCTATGGCTCTAACATCTTTCCACGCTCTAGTCCACAATGATCCCTGAGCCTCCTGGGGAAGGTGTGATATAGATGTCTCTTTAAACCTGAGGACTCCACCTTCTCTTATTCTCTCTATGCTTTCCTATATTTTGTCTCTGTATTAATTGCTACCAACTGCTAACAACGAGCTTCTCTGATAAGGGTTGAGAGAAACACTAATCTAGTTGTATATGATAAGAACTTCAGAGGCAGTTTATAGCTACATCTACTTGGGAGAATAATAATACTAGGTCCTCCTCTACGGCTGGCTGTGACCTTGACAGCCACACATTATTGGACTAGTTAAGGGTATGTGGCATTATACAAGCTTTAGATCAAACCAGAAAATGATTGGTTACTTCCATAACATTTTAGTAGGAAACACTGTCCCCACTCATGACAGGTTATTGGGGAGCTCCATTTAAACAGCCTTTATCTATGATTGTGTATATAATTTAGGGAGCGTCGACAATAGGAGTTTTATCACTATATTGTCAAAGGCCTATACCCAGCTTTCCCATTCTCCATTGAAATTATATCTTCCTGTTTCATTGTTTCTCTTTCCTCTCTTGCCAACTGCATTTTACCCTTCTTATCTTGAGATACCTTCATAGTCCCTTATTAGCTTTCTACTTCTATGTGTAATTCAACTTAAACATATTTATCTAAAGATTCAAAGCTAGCATCCATGTATGAGAAAGAGCATTTACAGCATGTTTTTCTGGGTCTGGTTACCTCTATCAGAATGATTATTTACTGTAAATGGAAGTTTCTTACCTATTTAGTTCCACTGCCATTCAGTTTCAAACAAACACACTGAGGCTTATATTAATTACAAACTGTTTGGCCTATTAGCTCAGGCTTATTATTAACTAGCTCTTACAACTTAGATTGACTCATATTCTTATCTATTTTTAGCTATGCAGCTTGGTACCTTTTATGAGTAAATCATACTTATCTTGCTTCCTCTGTGTCTGGCTGGTGACTGCATCTGCCTTTCCTCTTCCCAGAATTCTCCTAGTCTGGTCACCCCACCCATACTTCCTCCCTTGCTACTGACCAATCAGCATTATATTAAACCAATATGAATGACAAATCTTTACAGTGTACAAGAGCATTATCCCACAGTAATTTACTGTTCTATACTTTTAACTGTGAGTTATACATATAGGATATGCATAGTATACATATTGGATAGTTATACATATAGGATATATATATATATATGCTGTTTCATGCTTATTCCTTTTATACTTTAAAGTCTGTGGCTAGAGGTATATTATATTCAGTGAAAAATGCTTTAGTTTATTATTGAATATTTAAAATTTTAAATTTATTGCTTTTGGCAAATAGTAAGTGTAAACTTATTCTATGTAAATGTTTGGTTCTCTGTGAAATAGTGGCAAAATTAACTATTCGAAGACAATAAAATACATTTATCCTAAATTAATATATCCAAATCTAATAACAAATTGAGTAATGTTTATACTGGGATTCTTGGCCACTCTAGTGGAAGAGATGATAATAGATATTAGAAACCTCCATTCAACTTGAATAGATAATTTTGTATAAAGTAGGATAATGTCTACAATAGGCAGTCAGCATACCTGTATGAGTTTAGCCGTTATAAAGTGCTGTTAGGCATTCCATGAAGATGGTCACAGAAATACAAATGGAATAGGATCCAAAACATAGAGGTATTCCACCCCTGGCTGTTCATTCAAACACTAATAGATACTACAGCGAGAGGTCTTGCAAATTCAATTACAGTCTTTCACTTTACCTTAAGGTATGGAGATCTACCTAAGCAGGTCTTTAACCAGGCAAGGAGCTGAGTTATGCCAACCATCCCATACATCAGATAAAATCACACTATGGTCAACATTCTGATTTTAGATGTGTGAGATCCTAGACAGAGAATTCTCTCAGGTTTTTTTTTTCTCAATTTAGCCTGGGGTAAGTTCTTGGAACAAAAGCAAAAGGCAACTAAATTCTTTGCCAAAAATTTCACACCACAGGACTATCCTTTAAACCAATGGCTGATATATTTCTCCTTTGAATCCTGTTGATGTGGGCCTCCAGAGTCCTCATTCCTCTCAGCATTTCAGTATTCCAGCCTCTTACTAGAGCAACTGATGAAGCTTTGCCTAAAGCATTCAACTGCTTTTCTAGTCCAAAATCCCAAGTCTTCTGTGCTCCCCGAAAAACAACGCTGTCAGGGTTTTCACAGCAGTAATACACTCTGGTAAGAGCTTCTGTATTGGAGACTTTCTCTTGGCTTGATAAATACCTCAATCAAGGCTACTTATATAATAAAGCTTACTTTGGCTCGTGGTTCCAGAAGGATAAGTGTCCATCATGGGTGACAAAATATGGCAATAAGAGACAGGCCTGGAGGCAGGAGTAAAAGTTATAGCACTCATCTTGAACCACAAGCATGAAACATAGAAAACAAGAAGTATTTGGTGGTTCTAGTGAGAATGGCTTATACGTTCATCTTTTTGAATATTTGGTCCCCAGCTGCTGGAATTGTTTGGGAAGGATGAAGAGATGTGACCTTGTTGGGAAGGTGTGTCAAACGACTTGCAGCTTTCCAGCATTCCCTTTCTTTGCTTGCTGTTTGTGGATCAAGATGGAAGCTCTTAGCTGTTCCTGAGGCCATGCCCTGGCTCTATTATCAGAGGCCTTAACCCTCTGAAACTATAAGCCCAATTGAGTGCTTTATTTTATAATTTTTCTTGATCATGCTGTTTATTGCAACAATAAAACTGTAACTAAGACAAAATGGCATGAGTATTTAAACTGTCAAAGCTAACCTCCAGTGACATACTTCCTCCAATATTCTGAACCCTCTAAATCTCCCCAGACAGTGCCAACAGCTGAGAACCAAGGGCTCAATACATGAGACTATAGGAGACATTGTTATTCAATTCTCTAAATGGGTTACTGAAATTCCTCATTATCACTGTGCTGGGGGTCAATTAATGATTTTACATCTAATATTATTTTGTTTGTTTGCTTGTTTGTTTTATGAATTCAATTATTTCTACCTTTGGTGCATACCTATTTACCATTTTAGTAATATTCTAGTTTTGAATTTTTCTTTAATAAGTATAAATTATCTGCCCTTAGCTCTTCTAGTTAGTATTATTATTAAAGTCAATTTTGTTGGATATTAGAATAGTTTGTTTCTTGGTTTCATTTTCTTAGACTATATTTTTTCCATTGCTTAATGTTAAGGTCCTATCTGTCATTGGGCATGAGGTATATTTATTAGAGACAGTAAAATGATGGGTCATGCGATGTGTTCATGGATTCAGGACCATCCACTGGAGAATAAGTAACCCCTAGTGACCACTCCCCCAAACAATAATGATTCTTACTCCAACAGAAGCTATAAACTGCCACTAATCTCATATTCTTATTTATACTTTTAATATGTTTTGAATCAAAATAGAATCGTATTACATTTCATTGAACCATTCCTATGTTAGACATTTCTGATAGAGTATTGACAGAATAGTACTGGACAGTCTTCGTCTTAGAATTTTTACAGTGTCGCAATAAAATTCCATAAACAATGCAGTTTAAAAGCAATAAAAGTCTATTTCTCAGTGTTCTGGAAAGTCTAAGGTCAAGACACCAGAATATTTGATGAAATGTTTTATCATGGCCTTTTCTCTTTTTGTCTCACGAATGGCACCTTCTAGCATGTGATTCTCTTGCCTCAACATGCCAGGATTGATGGTGCCACCATGCTTAGCTTCTTTATAGCAGTGCTGGTGATATAACTACAATGTTAGCTTAAATGTTGAGCTAAAACATTAAATAATACCATGGTGCTTTACCTATCAATATAAGGTTTAAAGAGGTAGTGGGGAAATATCATGAGACCAATTTTTTAAATAATATTAGCCTTTAATATTTCCTTTTATAAATGACACTAGTGGTGGATTATTGATGAAGTAGGTAAGATAGAAATAGACAAACAACTTGTCTTCATCCAAATCATATTCACGAAAGTTTAAAGTTGCTTGTTCATAACTGCCAAATCCTGGAAGCAACTGAAATACTCTTTAGTAGGTAAATAGGTAAGATTTTTGGAAAAGAGCATTATAAAAAAATGTTATCCAGTAATGGTAAAGAAGGAGCTGTTGGTCTACATAACTGTTTGGGTGGACCTAAAAGTGAGCTGAATGAAACAAAGGCTCCAAAAAGTCACAGAGGTCATGGCTACATGTCTGGGATGATCTTTTGAGGGCAAACATGGTGGTACATATGATAGATCAGATTCTGGGTTTCACTGGAGGAGCAAGCTGACTTTGTCTTCTTTAATTCTTTGCCGATGTTAGGTATTTTCTTAGGTGCTGTCCAGAACATAAGTCACACATTTTTTTCTTTTGTCTATTTTGGCAAGACGTGCTGTGGAGACAAGACTTGGACACACGATTCTAAAGAAGAGTAAAGCTTGCTGTCCTTTATTTACTTCTCAAGACCTTACAGCTCAAAATTGATATTAACTATAAATTTTCATTTCTACTGGAAACCATTTAAATGCAGCTTAAACACTAAATGCTGAAACATAATTAAACTTCTTTCTCCTCCAAACAAGATCATATTAATTGGAAAATCTATATTTTTCATGTAGCTATTACAATTATTCTTAGGAACGTTGAGGATTGGCAACTTTGTGCAAAGCATAGGTTACCCAAAGTCATCCATAGAAGTGACATTTGCTAAGTGTCTCTTAGAAGACAGCATCGTCTCTCTGAACTCCTCAAGAATTCACTATGGTAAAATATAGTTAATTATTTCTACAAATAAAGGCAAATGGATATAATATTTAAAGTTACCATGTTTCTGGCAGGGACCCATGTGCTTGGAAATCAGCGTCTAATCAATTAGAGCTCCTGCTCCCCTGGGCAAGTATTGTCAATGTGAAGACTATTTTAGAAAGAACAAAACTTACCCAAATCACAGCCTAGCTTGAAATTGGGAGCCAGTTGGAGTTTATTTGACACAGGAGCACAAATCATTAATTTTAGACAAGTTCTAAAACTGGCTTTATTGAGGTATAATTGGTATCCAAAATCTGCCTCTGTTTAAAGCATATAGTTTGATCAGTTTAGAAATGTCAATTTGTAAAATCTCAATTTTCATTGGTTTGCCTACTTTATACTTCAGAACATAGGTAGTGAACGAACTAGTATTAAAGTCCATTTGGAATTTTAAAATATTGAACACTTTTGGAGGACCTCATAAAACTAAAATTGTATCTAAATCTACATTTGGAATCACTTATCCTTAAGTACATATTTTACTTGAAAAATTATACCAAAACATTATATTAATTCAGGCAGTGGTGATACACACCATTATTCCCAGAACTCCATGAAACTGAGACCAGCCTGATCTATAGAGGGAGTTCCAGAACAGCCAGAGGTACCCAGCGAAAAACAACAAAAACAAAAAAAATCATTATATTAGGCTTGTATTTATAATAATGTAATCTCTAATCTCTATATAATAAATAAACATTTATAATCAGAGATTTAATAATACATGTTTATAATTGTAATTGTTTTAAAATTGTAATAGTATTCAGATTTCTTGAATCTCTGAACATAATTTTCCTTTACTTAAATAGATGCTGATTATACTGAGAACAAAGCAACTTATTTTTATTAAAAATAGGCACTGTGATGGGAGAATAATAAGCAACCCGTTTGAAACTTGAGTGTTTCCATACTTATAAAAGCCTTCTATCAGTGTTTTTAACTAAGAAAGCAATTTCTACGGTTTTGGTAGCGTGGTGTTTGTCCCTGCTCAATACCTTTGGGATATGCTTATGTTAGTTATAACATTATAAACATGTATTAGCCAAAATTCCTGATTTATATGCAATCAGAACACAAATGTTTTCCATCTGTATGCTTAGCATTACTTCACACAGATTAATTCTGACTAATCTTAACCTTTATGAAAGTCAGGCTAGTCATCTCTAAGGCAGACGAAATCCTTAAAACCAGTTCATTTCTTTTGCTTGCAAGTCAAATCATGGAGGGTGCTTGAGAACTCTGACTTTAGTTACCCAGAAGGAAATACCGATTTCCAGGCAGGTTTGTGGAGACTCACCAGGAAGTTTCTGACATGAAATTGCTTGTGGCGTTAGCCACACATGACTTTTCCAGTGTGCCACAACACTGCACTTTCTGGTTCAATAGAAGATGGATTAAGAATTTCAGGTTTTATATTTTGTGCATGGGTTATAAGCGTTAAATCAAGACAGCAAGCATACACAGTATAATCTGATTCAATTTAAACTTGCAGCATTTGAAAGTTTAATCTTCCAAACATCAAGTGACCTGCTCTGATAGTTTCAGGAGGACTCAGAAGCTCACATGAAAGAGGATGATATAGAAGATAACGGATGAGCACAGAATTGCCCTTCTTATTGCCTTACTGAAGAAGAGGAGGGTTCTCCTCAAGACCAGAGAAAGAGCTGGCTGGAACTGCATTCTCTGCTGTGACATCCTTTATCTCCAATGTTCAGGCTATTCCTACGCATTTACTTGAACCATCCTTTACTTCTTTCTGTGTAGCAGTAACATTTTATCTAGAACCCTGCCAGAGATTTGGAAGTAGAAGCAGCTGTGTGAGCTGTAGAGACTAGTGTACCCATTCAGCACTCCAAAACTTGGGGTGTTCAGGATGGTTCAATGAGAACTATTAAGAATAATAACTGACTACTCAGAGTAGAAAACTGGAATGGCTGTTCTGAGGCTAACTGACTGCCCCTGGCCCCAGAGACCTGGGTGGTTTAAGCAAGGGACGGGTGGATGAAGAGGTTGCTGTTTAGAGCTGACTTCCATAGCAGGATGAGCAAGAAGGGTGAGCACTAGGGTGAGAGAGAACGAAAATGTGCAAGCTTCATCATGGGAGTAAGGAATTTCTGATTTTAGGTATGGTCACACATGCCCTCACTGAAATAGCCACTGATACTTGGAAGAAAAGAAAAAAAAATGTTTGAAGCTCTGTGGAGACTTACCTTGGAAGATAATATTGCAGACATGAGGATACCCAGGTGAAGCGGAACTACAGGGAAAATATGCTTGCCACATTTGAGAAATAACCATCCTTAGCCACTGTAGCTGGACAGAAAGAATGAATCACTCAAGGAAATTTCAGGTTTTATGTATCACCCTTCGGCAACAGGGATAAGTAGGTGGCTTTAACTGCTCTTGTCACAGAAGTCTTCTGTGTTCTGGATACTACTTCTACCTCTGCCGTTAGTCACATTTCACTACCTGTGTGTGTGTGTGGCGCAGCATCCTGTTGCAAGGTTCAAACAGTTCTTTTTAATTCTCTGAGCATTCCTTCATTTTCATTTTATCCTGTCGGTTTCTGTCACATTGACTATTAGATGAGGACAGAGTTTCCTAAATAGTCTTGACTCATATTGCTGTATGGCCTCATCTGAATACTGAAGGGGTAGATTATTAATTCATTCCTCCTTCCCGGCCTTTGTTTGTCTGTTTTTTTCTGAAATTCAAATCATGTCTTTCTTTTTCTCCAGCTCTCTAAACATTTGCTCCATTTAAACACTGGCTAATGCCACATTCATAGTTGCCAGGAGTCTCCACTGCAATCTTGTCACTGTGCAAGCACAACAAGGCAATCCAAGTCCAACTCTTTCCCAGATACATTTTTGATATGTTCAGTTAACAGCAACAGAATAATAGTGTGTCCTCAAAAACCCCAGATAGACCAAGGCTGGAAGATAGCTGGTGGAGGCGGCAGCTGCCTGGCCTACTCCAGTTCCAGTTGCAGACGGATCAGGGATGCTTTTCAGCTCTAATCTGGGTTTCCTGTCTAACGTAAAAGCTTGATCTTCTCTGCATCTCTGACATGGGAAAGGTCATCATCTAGCCTGCTTGGAATTGAAAGAGAAATAAAATGGGGAGGCTTCTCGGGGTGTTTTTTTGTTTTGTTATTCTAGAAATAGGCCCTGTATTCTTTGCCGTGATTTCCCTAGCTTTGGTGAAGGTAGTTCAATGCATGATTGGCCTTTAAGTGTGGTGTGTCCGTGGGAAAATAACTTCCAGAGGATCTTGCCCAGCCACCCCTTGGTGCACCTCTTTCACTTACATAATGGCATAATTACCTTTTCTCCTCATGGATTATCTCTGTTCTTTCTTTTACTTGTATGAAGGTTGCATGTATTTCCATGCTCGTATTTAAGGTATTAGTTCTTTTTAGGCAAGCTGCAAGTTTTTCATCTTTTAAAATAGTTTAGTTCTGGTGTTCTGGATTTTTTATGTCTGTTCTAAAGAGAAGTTTCCATAATGAGAGAAGAGAACCATACTAATTTGTGGGTTTAAGGACAAGTGTTTCCATTCTTGTTAGGGATTATGCTGGTTTAGTAACGTAATGGTTGCAGGTTCTCGTCCAAGATGGCTAACTTCAGTAGCATTGAGTAGTTGACTGGATTCCCAGTATCAGGCTTGGTTTTTCTTTTGCTGAGTGCATCTTCAGTTGATCACCTCCACATTCAAGTCTCAGGTAACATTGTGGAAGAGGGGACAGAAAGATTGCAGGAGCCATATCCTGAGGGAGCTTGATGTGAGTTTGTGTCTCCAGGAATGTCAGAAGCTATACACATAAATTCTTACCAGCCTGACTGCCAGAACATGAACTGAGCAAGAATGACACCAAAAGGCATTGACATTGCCTTTGATGGTGTTAGGAACAACACACACAGCACAGACCTTGGTTTCTGTAGGACCACTGACCCAGACATGGTTGGCATCTGTCCTGGGCCAGACAGCACCAGAGTCCCAGGCATAGCACAGCCCTCAGATCCCAACATGGCCACAGGATGCGGCTGAGAGGTCATGTGCTTTTTTTATCATTATGTTCAAATGTCTTTTGTTTTAGCATATTTTTGTTCTAGGTTTTATGTTTCTGGCCCAGTGGACAATTTCTTTGCTTGCTTTTAATTTTATCTTGAGGCCATATTTGGTGGATTCATTTTCCCTCTTTATGTTTGCCGAGATGATTAAGTCATATTTTCTTGACTGAGAAAGCATTTTCTAGTGCAAGAGCCTTTTTTACATTCTGTTCATGGTTTCACACTTACATTCCCAGTGACTTGGGGCTTGAGTTCTCTAATTGAAGTCTTCTCTAGCATTCCCAGTTTTGTTGTTGTTGAATTCGAGTTACTTTCTGACTTTCAATAATGTCTAAGTTGTAAAGTCATTTTCATGAATCTTTAAAAACAAGAACTCATCAATTCCAGCTTTTCTCATTTGCTTGTGGATCTCAGTTCCTTGTCTGTGGTCTGTACACCCCCATCCATATTGAAGCTATGCCCGATAATAACCCCCCACTTGATGTTACACTGTGTGGTTTGAAAAAACATGACCCCAAAGGGAGTGGCACAAATGGGAGGTTTGGCCTTGTTGGAAGAAGCGTGGTTCCATGGAGGCAGGCTTTGAGGTCTCATATATGCTCAAGCCGCTCCCAGAGAGATGGACCTTTTACTGTTGCTTGTGAGTCAAGATAGAGGACTCTCAATGATTTCTCCAGCACCATGTCTGCCTGCACATGACGGTATGGCACCTTGATGATGGACTAAACCTCTAAAAATGTAGGCCACCCAATTAAATGTTTTGTTTTTCTTTATAAGAGTTGCCATGGCCATGGTCTTTTCACAGCAATAGGAACCCTAAGATGCATAGGTTGGAACAACTTCTGATCATCACCCTGAGTTTCGAATTTGAAATTTTAAGAACTTTTTCTTCTACTTGAGCATTCCTTTTTAATCTTCATTAAACATTCAGCTTTTCTTTTATAAGAGGAGTTTCAGTCAAGCCCTGTGTTAAAATACAAACAGCACTTTAACATCTACGTAGTAATCTACCTTGTTTTATCAAGGCACTACATTTTTTATTGTGTTCTTTTTTATGTTAGAAGTCATTTTTCCTTAATATTTACAGACACTACACTGTTGATAATATTGTAAATGGCCTTAAGAGACTCTTATAGTGTATTAAAATGACATTTATTTCACATTCATAATTTGTATAATTGTACTTCCATATCTGTAACGTGCTTTCTTTCTTTCTTTCTTTCTTTCTTTCTTTCTTTCTTTCTTTCTTTCNNCTTTCTTTCTTTCTTTCTTTCTTTCTTTCTTTCTTTCTTTCCTTCTTTTTTCTTTCGTTAAGTAACCTAACAATAATACAATTAGTAGAACAGATTATTACTTTATAACAATTTTAATAGTTGATGTAATCATGTGTATGGATTTTTAATATCTAGGCACTATTTTGCTACTCTCTCAGATATTTCTATTGAGTATAGGAAAAAATATTTTCATTCTTCAAAGTTATCTTTTTATTTAATTCTTGAAGCAAAACATGATTTATTAATCTTTGCTTCAGGGAATTTCACTTATCGCGTCCTTTTCAGCACAGTCGATATTCAGGACATTCAAAATCAGCTGTTGTAGAGATAGGCTGCCAGCATGAGCATCTCTCTGCCCCTCGCTGGCCTGGTGATATCTCCCTCCCCTTTCCTGTTGTCTTCTCCTCCTCACCTACTGGATGATTCCAGCAGCTGGTTTCCTTCTCATAATGCCTTTCTGGTTTTCCCTCTTTAACATATCTTTTTCTCCCTATACTAATATCTTCCATACTTGCACACATCTTAGTGTCCCCATTTTAAAATGGGTCTTTTTGTGACTCTCACTTCTAAAAGTATGTTGAACATATTTAAACGGACTCTCTTGTTCATTACATATTACAATTTTGACTGCAATAAACCTCTAGAAGTATATGTCTCATGGATAAATAACATTTAGAATACAAGCTATGGGGTAAATAAGTTACCTAAAGTTTTCCTCAAATTCTGTGCTAGGAAAGCCAGGATGTTGAATTCAGGTGGTCCAGCCAGTCATAAAAGCAGCAGTTTTGGAGGAGGAACACTTAGTTCTGTTTGTGTTAATCTTTCTGGTCAGATGCAGGCTCTGATTTCATTCTGACTCTTTTGTAAATGCACCCTGCATCACTTCAAGAGTTTCCTGTGGTCCTCCTTAGGTATATCTTAGCACAATTATCTTTTTTTCAGAAGAAAGATTCTCCTGCATCCTGGTATGTAACTTCATTCAGATGGGGAAACTAGAGAGCTGTTTTGTTTGCTCTACATTTCAAGGATTCTTTCCATTTACAGTGCTTTGAAATAGGTCTGCATTGTGTCTCTCTTTAGTAACAGCTGTGATAAATCCTGCCCCACCTAACCCCCGACCTCATTATAATAGGGAACACATGGGCTCTTGAAGATAATGCAAAAGTGTGGCCTTTGAAACAAAGTAAATACAATTTGTTTAAGTGGTAACAAGTGCTCTCCATAACATTCAAGGCGAAGGCATGCCCTTGATCTGCCAAATTAGGGTTAATGAATTTCAAATTTACCAAGCACTAATTGATCTCTCTGACTTTACACATCAGTAGAATAGAAGAAGCTCATTTTCAATTGTTAAACCATAACCGGGTCTATGAGAAGTTGCAATTACTAATCAAATTTATAAAGACGATTAATCTTACTGTGCTTAAAAGTTTTAAAGTTCTCGCTATAAACACATGAATTTGGGAAATTGGAAACAGGGAGAAAATCACCCATATTCTTAGCACATTGTAAAGCTGCTATTACTGAAGTACCACATATTTAGTTGTTTTCTTCTTCCTATAATATGTGGAAGTCTGGATTCAAAATATGCCCGCAATCTTATATTTTTGTAAATATATAGTCATCAGTTGAATATTTTCTATCATTTCATGAGCATGTATATTTTATATATACATAATATATACTCATCACTTGAATATTTTCTATCATTTCATCTGCACGTATATTTTATACTATAAATGTCTTCATAGCATATATAATCATATTAATCAGCATATTTTTGTAAGTACACTGTGAGTCAATGATTTGCTATACCCTTGTGATTGTAGACTTCTGTACTGCAGGACTCTCAAAGCAATCATTTGCCGCTCTGCTGTGTTCCATGTTGGTGCAGGAGGAATATGGCAGTGCTGGCTCTTTTGTTCTCAGTCTGACTTTAAACCACACTTTTCCCCACTGTGTTTCTCAACTCTTCATTCGTAGATGAAGCATGTGTGCTTTACCACAGCACTGTTTCGCCTTGATTCTCCCCACATTTTCTATGGAGGTTGATTGTCCTTCATACTTTCCTAAGTTCATTCTGACATCAAATTTCTTTTTTTTAAAAAAATGAGCTCGACATTATTCTCTGCTTCCCTCTCTGCCTCTCCCCTCCCCTTCAACCCTCTCCCAAGGTCCCAATTTACTCAAGAGATCTAGTCTTTTTCTAATTCCCAAGCAGATTAAATCCACGTATGTCTCTCTTAGAGTCCTCATTGCTGTCTAGGTTTTCTGGGATTGTGATTTGTAGGCTGGTTTTCTTTGCTTTATGTTTAAAAAACACTTATGGGTGAGTACATATGATAATTGTCTTTCCGGGACTGGGTTACCTCACTTAAAATGATGTTTCTAGCTCCATCCATTTGCTGGCAAATTTCAAGATGTCGTTATTTTTTTCTGTTGTGTAGTACTCCATTGTGTAAATGTACCACNGAGGAAGGTTGTTTCCTAATTTTCTGAGAAATCGCCACACTGACATCGAAAGGGGTTGTACCAGCTTGCATTCCCATCAGCAATGCAGAAGTGTTCCCTTTCCCCCACAACCTCTTCAGCATAAGTTGTCACCAGTGTTTTTGATCTTGGCCATTATTACAGGAGTAAGATGGAATCTCAGAGTTGTTTTAATTTGCATTTCTCTGATGACTAAGAATGTTGAACACTTCCTTAAATGTCTTTCAGCCATTTTAGATTTCTCTGTTGAGAGTTCTCTGTTTAGGTCCATACTCCATTTTTTTAATTAGATTATTTCTTCTTTTGATGATCAATTTCTTGAATTCTTTGTATATTTTGGAGATCAGACTTCTGTCTCATGTGGGGTTGGTGAAGATCTTTTCCCATTCTGTAAGCTGTCATTTTGTCCTGTTGCTAACGTCAAATTTCTTATTCAACAAACACTAACGAGTTATTTGACTAAAAATGTCAGAGACATTTTAATGCCCTGGCTTTTTACGTGTGTGCATATAACCATTAACATTTTAAAAAGCTCTGAAAATTTAAATCCCTCAATTCCACTCTCTGGTAACAGTCATAATATTTTATTTTAATTATACACACTGCCCCTGTACAAGATTTTAATATGTATCATTGGCTGATCTGGAATAGATACGTAGACCATACTGGTCTGCAGTTCGTAGAGCACCACCTGCCCCTGCTTCCCAAGTGCTGGATTTAAAAGGCACACACCTCTTCACTTGGCATTGTCTACTTTTGTATGTGTGTACGTGCTGTTGTGGGTGCAGGCAATGACCAGATGAGCACTGTGCCTGAAAAGTCCAGAGAGGGTATGTTCTTCATGAGCAGGAGCTACTGCTACCTTCTCAGGTCCTCTTAACTATTGAGCAATCTCTGCAGTGCCACCTTTCCATATGGATGAATACATTTTCCCTACTACTTTATCCTGTTCCTCATATTTTCAGGCCCCTCTGCCTTGTTCCTTTGCTCACACAGAGATTCCTACACATCTTTCCCTTCTTTCACATGCAGTGTACAGCTGATACATATGCTGTATTCTTTCTCCACATCTGATCGGCAGAATGCGAGCAGAAGCAAAGCCTGCTTGTTTCAGTCACTAGGTTTCCTGGCCCTCAGTTGCTCCATTATTAGTATTAGTATTATCCGTATTAGTGCTACTCCAGGACATGCTCTCCCACGTCCGCTGAACCCATTTTTGTTCTTCCGCTTATTTATATTAGGTAGCCCCTTAGTACTTAATTAACTCACTTGCGTATTTTCTTCAATATATATTTTTTCAGCCTTTTGTTCCCCTTCAGAGGCACTTCCTCCCTTTCATCCAGGATACCTGACCAGACAGTAGTGTCTCCTTTGTCTTCAGTGTGCAAGAATTTCAGAAAGCTGTTCCCTTTACGTAATAAGCATCTATTTAGGGGGAAAAAACTCCAGCAATTATCACCCAACTGGGAACCAAGAGTTATTCCATTTACAAATCTCAGTATGAAATCTGAAATCTTGGACAGTTCCGATAAGGTTCGAAAATTACAAAATATAAAAGAGGGGCATGGGAAGAAGGCTCAGTTAAGATCTGTCTGTGGATGCATGAGGATCTGAGTTCAGATACCATGCTCCCATGTAAAAAGTGTGTCTGTAATGTACATGCTAGGGATACGGCAATAGATAGATCCCTAGAGCTTGTTAGCCATACTGCTTAGCTGAACCAATGAACCCAAGCTTGGTGAGAGATCCTAACTCAAAAATGAAGGTGGAAAACAATTGAAAAAGACTTCTGACTTCAGTCCTCTGGCGCTCGTATTCAGGAGCACATGCACACACATGCATACATAAATGCTACACACAGACAGAAAAATAAGGAGTATAAACAAGTAACAATCCTAATATTTGTGGAAAATGTGCTATTCTAAGAATACAAGACATGAAACATGAAAGTGATTAAAGTGTCTAGATTTTCTCTGCTCTGATCCATGTGACGTGTTGATTTTTTTTTTCAGTTTAAATTTGACATATGATTAATAATGTTGATGTCTTTTAGGTATAGCTTACTTGAATGGAATGTGTAGTGAAAAGAGAAAGTGTATTATTGCTGAAGACAATGGCCTGAACCTTGCATTTACAATTGCTCATGAAATGGGTCACAAGTAAGTAAAAGTCATCACCACCTTGTACATTTAGCACATGGATTAATAATGTGAGTTATTGGGAACCATGTATGTTTTTGATTATTTCCTTTGGAGTCCACGTTCTTAAAACTTTGAAGAAGTCAGTGTAAGAAGTGGAGGGAATAGTGCAGAGCACATTGTGCAACCTGTAACCATTCCTGACACATTGAACAAAGCCCTATTAGACTGTTGCAGTCCTCATCAAGACAGTGTGTCAGGATGATGCATGGCTGATCTCAGCATATTTCCAAATAAATATTGCGATAGCCATGAAACTATGAAGTAATATGTGTTTTCAAGAAGTACTCAAGAAAATCACACCAGAAAAGTTAAAATCCTTCAGAATAGCAGAATCTCTGTGACGATCACCACAGACTAAATGAATTAATCTGCACAGTTTACGCAAGCAATGAAATGAGACACATCATTAACATACAGTTAGCACTAACTTGATCCTGGGCATGGTGTGTCAAATACAAGCACCTTCCACAGACTAGTTCATTCACACAGGAGAATGAGTACGACCAGAGTTCTTTTTCTTTTCTATTTTATTGAAAATAATTTTCCTCATGCAATATATTCTGATTATGGTTTCCCTTCCCTCAACTCCTATCGAATCCTCTACATCTCCCCCATCCAAATTCACACCCTTCCTTTCTCTCTCATTAAAAAGCAAACATGTATCTAAATAGTAAGAAAATTTAGAAGTAATAAGAAAGATAGATCAAATAAAAACAAACGAAATGTTATAAAACAAACAAAAACAGGAGAAAAAGAGTCGAAGAAAAAGTGAAGCACATATAGACACAGAGAGACTCATGTTCATACATGCAAGAATCCCATGAAAACATAACCCCAGAAACCATAATATATACACAAAAGAAAACTATAAGTTAAACTTAAAAAAAAACTCAACAAAACATCATGAGACAAAGAACCAACAAAAATGCCATTATGTTTGTTTTGTGTTGACCATTGACTGCCGGGCATAGGGTCTGCCCTTGTAATTGCACCAGTGCCATTAATGGCGATCGTAATCAGTAAACAGTACTTACACAGTTCTAAGTACTCGGAGGAGGATTCTTGTGACTGAATGCTGTTGTACTCCTTCCTATATTATAGCAAAAAGTCGTCAGAAATTTTATTTACCCTCTCAAAGTTATAAAAGAGGCGTTTATTGGAGTAGGGATTTGATCCCAAGCCATTGAATGTGAGTCATACTCTTCTGGATCTCTACGTTAAGTTAGCTGTTGTCCTGGCCCTAATGTTTCCTTCAGTCAATCGGTCATAATACTTTTGTGATTGATATTGGTTTACTTTAAGATGAAAGTTACATGAAAGCTCTTTGTGTGTTTTCAGGAAGTCTATTGTAGTAGATATGGTGTAGAGTGGGAACAGACCAAATTGTGAATGTAAGTTTTACAGTTTGCTGGTCATATCAGCAGTAGAAATGTAGTCGAGTCTTGCCAAAAACCATAATCTTTAAGAAAGCCTTGTTCATCAAGACTTTTATCTTCACTACCATGTCCCATGTTTACTGTTATTGTCTATTAACCTTTTTGTAAATTAATGAATTAAAAACTATGGTATAACCAGATGAGTTATAATATAACCAGACAGTCCATAAAGCAATGAAAAGGTGTTGTTTAATGGGTAAAACTGGAGATTATTAGATTAAATGACACAAGACCCATTCAAAAAAGATGATTATCACATTTTTCTTTAATTTGTGATTTAAAATAATGTACTGCATATTTTATGACATGAATTCATAAGAGAACAGGGGTAGGAGATTGGCAGGAAGGAAAGGGTAGAGGGTAAGGGGCATTGGGGATGGATGTTGTCAGGTCACATGATATATTAAAAAGAAACTGTCTTTATGAAATCAATTGCTATGTACAATGAACATATGCCGGAATTTTTGAATGAATAAATTAAGACTGAAAACTAGCATTTCTGAAGATTTTTAGAGCAAAACCTTTATTTGTAATAATAACTAATGGTTGTGGTAGATAAAATTTCAACCCCTAGAAATATATTGGTGCTCAAATTAACATTAATTTTTTTATACTTAGTATCCCTTATTCAACTGAAATTAGTAGTGAATACAGGTTAGTCTCCTGTCACTGTGTTGTATTACCCAGAATTCTCTACAGCAAATT
The DNA here is from genome assembly GCA_001685075.1 of Bramus lutescens. Taxonomy (NCBI): domain Eukaryota; kingdom Metazoa; phylum Chordata; class Mammalia; order Rodentia; family Cricetidae; genus Bramus; species Bramus lutescens. The sequence goes on along the minus strand of LOEQ01000219.1, from coordinate 303,027 downwards.
GTCACATGTCTTCCTCTACCATTTATACTTTGGTAATGGCACACATTCCTCATTGAGTGAGTTTGGGGCAGATTTTTAGAGGCATGCAATTCTTCACTCACAGTTTCAGGGTTTGAAGAAACTTTGTATTTTTTCTTTTCTTTCCATTATAGTACATTTACTACTATAATTCTGTATCTGCTGATAAAACAGTAGTTATTCACTTGGTAAGAAATTGAATAGTTCAGAGAAGAATGTTAAATGGTATTTTTAAATGGCTGTTTTAAACAAATTCTAGGCAGCAATAGTGTACAGATATTCCTCAGTGTTCACCAGAAATCAAAGGTAGTTCTAATTATGTGTAGCATACTCTATATTTTAAGGACACAGATGTTAAAGGTCACTAGAAACATGGGCCGGAAGATCCTTTATTTATTGAACAGTCCTTTGTAGAAAATGAAAGGTTAAAATTTGAACTGAAACATAAATGAGCATTTGTATAGGAAAACATTTTACCAGAGAGTAATGACCCATGCTAGGCTAGAATTAACTGTTCCAGGCAAAGATTAAATTGAAGTCTGTTGACAGATGGTTTGAATAATGGTGTAAAGAGTAGTGTTTAGCTAGTGTATCATTAGTTCTCAGAACTTTGAGTAAATACGGATCATCCAGAAAATGTACTAAAGGTGAGGGTCTTAACCCCTGTCCATCAATGTTGTCTTTCAATTGGTGTTAGTCCAGGGACTGTGTGGTCTAGCCAACCTCAAGTCAATCAACCAGCCCTGTCATTCTGATGCAAGTCATCCACTCGTCATATTTTCAGGAACTCTTCTTGTTGAGAAAAAAAAATGAAAAGATTTTTCATTGGGAGCTGGGGACTTGATGGTGCACAGGTGGATAGGATCAGCCCAGTGGCAGCAATGGGGGGAGGCAGGAAGGAGACCTTTAGAGAAAAACCTCTCAGGACCTGCCATAAGTAGGCAAGAGTTCCCCAACCTGAGTGGATAGTAAACTTAGTGATGGTAGAACTTGGTTTCGATGATATCTTTGCTGGCATCTCCTACAAGACCAGTGCATAGTTTGAGCCTATCAAGTGTGTGCAACCCTGGTAGGAAGGCTTACAGAAGTGTGGGGAAAGTTTAAGGAAACCTCTTATGCCTGTATTTTTCTTTTTTCTTTCTTTTTTTTAAATCTCCTGTGTTTTTTGTTTGTTTGTTTGTTTGTTTCGTTTTGTTTTATTTTTTCTTTTGGACTTGAGATACTTGGTTCATGGGTATTATGCAAATTAAAGTGAATTAAATGATTAAAAATAAAGTAAATGAAAGATTTAAAGCTATCTTATAGTTCCTCATAACCAACCTTTTCCATGAGGACACAGCAGTGCAATTACATCAAGTCAAATATATTCATTTTATTAAAACCAATTTACTTCCAGTTAGGCATGGTCATCACTTAATTCTTCTTTTATTACTTTTTGCAATAATATACAGCTTCTAGAGAAAATATCACATCATGAAAAATATTAACACAGTCATCAGAAGATTCCCCTTTTAAATTGAATGTTTTCATACATGAAAATTGTAATTGCCTTATTTCCACCTTTCTCCCTCCAATTCTTCCTGCAGTCTCTTCTCAAGATCATGACCTGTGCTTTAATTATTGTTATGCTGAGTCCATTTAGTGTTTGTTACTAAATGTGTTTGAGCCGACGCCTTGGAATCGGATGATCTGGGGGTTCGTCCTTGAAGGAACTTGACTATCCTTCGCTCAGTTGTCACTGATTTTCTGTGGCTCTTCACTTAGGGATGGGCCTTGCCTTATTTTCTCCATCTAAATCGCCATTTCAACTGATGCTCTTATGAGGATCTTGTTCAGGCAAAGATACTGTCGAGATTTCATGGGTGCAGCTACCTTGTCAAGTCTTGAAGACACGTGGCTGTTAACACTCTTCCCACCCCTCTTCCATGCTGTTCCCTGAGCCTTAGGTATAGGGTTACATTGTAGATACACCAGTTGAGTCTAAGCATCGTGGAGTCCCTCCTCTGCATTTTGATATTTTGTCTGCCTGAAGTATCCTTCCATCTGCCGCAAGTCCTTTTATGACAAGAGATTAAAGCTACTTTTATATATGTGTTTAAGTGCAAAGAATACAGTTAGGAATTTTATTGCTTTAGGGAAAAAAAATGGTAGTAGCTGTGGCTTCTCTAGGGTTTGTGACCTCTCCTGATAGGTGTACTTGGTAAAGTTTCCAGTACCAGGCATGAGTTTCCTCTTATTTAGTGTGCCTTAAGTACAATCGCACAACTGTTTGTTGCCCCTAAGATATAAGTGCCACTAGTACACTCTTGGGAATATCTTTCCACACTGGTCATATTGTGGTTGTCAGTCCTTAGAGCTGAGTAAGATTCTTGGTTGCTTTTCTCTCTTGAAAACTTTCAATAACACCTTCTGAAACAGAGCAACTTCTTGTGAAAGAATCTTCCAGGTCAGTTTCTGCCAAATTCCTTCAAGTGTTTGGTGCCTTCTGCAACAGGGTCTGTCTTCAAGATCTGGGAGGCAACCAAGTACAGTTGCGGAGCAGAAACTGACCTGAAAGACTATTATTTTGGAGTCTCCTTGACTCTCTTGACTAACAACTGGATGGGAAGTTTCCATGCCTTTCATTGTGTACGCTGTAATCTGTGACTTTGTGGGAAAGCATTATTACACTGTATGGCTTAACTTCATTTATATATACATATATATAATAGTATTTTAAGGAAGATTAAAAATCTAAAAATAATGTATTTCCCCATTGCTTTTAAAATTTTTCTTTAGTACTATTTGTCTCTCCCTCCTCTCTCTGCCTCGTGAGTTAGAGAAAAACTCTTCTCTTTTAAAATATTGCTGTTTACAAACCAAATCCTTCCCAAATTTCTCCTAAAATGGGAGTGAGTGCATGTGTTCTCCAGCTCTTCCAACGTCAGAAGGGACCATCTTCAAGATCCAAGCCAGTCTCCAGCTTTCCGCAGGATATCACAAAAACTTCCTGGCAAGGACTTTTAAACAAGTTGAGAAGTTTTATAAGATAAAAATATTTTTTCAGTTGACTTGACAACCATGTACAATGTTAGCAGAGAGTTTATTTGCCCAAGGCTTTTTGTCAAAATGAATTTAAAACGAGATTATTAAAATGTAGTTCAGTGGCACAGCATGCGGAGAGGTGTCAGCAATGCCTTACTTTGAAACTGTTTTCCACGTGGTGTACACGATGTGGTTATAGAATTGTTTTTATATAGAGATGTGCATCTATTAAAAACAGGGGAGGCCTAACCAAAATAAAAAAAAAAACAGAACACAAATCATCTGCTAAAATGGAATTTGGTCCAGAGAGAGAAGCCCCAGTTAGTGTCGGGTTGAGCATTGGACTAAGAGCATATGCATCTAAGTTATATGTCCTGCCTTGACCTCAGACTGTCCTCATATGTAAAATAGAAGACATTCTAATGGAAATGGTATGGGGCTATTATGAAGAATGATATCATTGCAAATGACTAATAAGTTGACTGGCACAGATAAAGATTAACAATTGTTTCATTGCATAGCTGAAGAATCAGCACTTAGCAGTGTTTCCCGATGACCCCAGATGTGCTGCAGAATATCCTTCTCCCAATTTTTTTTGAGAATCTGTTCTGATGTGAATCATACAGGAAACGTTAATGATCAATAAGCATTATTTCTATCGTCAGCTCTTTCTATGGCTGAAGCTGAGTTCTCATGTGACAGTCAGGCTTCCCTGAGGGGAAATGGTCATCAGAATTAAAAGCTGCCCTCTTCTTCACTGGGAAAATCACGTCACTCCTTTGGAAATGGACAAATTGTTAAGTCTTGGAAGTTAAGTGTCCCAAATGGTTGCATTACTTAAGAAGTTTTATTGTTGCGTTTGTAAAATGCCAACATTTGAGCATGAGTCTAAAGACGGCTTCAGCAGGCTGGAAGGATTGATCGTATTCCACATGGTCAGTCAGGGGCTGTTAACTAAGCGAGTGTCCAGTGAGCATGCTATGAACAGAATTCGCCAGAGAGATGAGACAGTGCTAGTTCCAGGAACTGCATCAGAAGCCAGCCATTAGAGATGCAGTCAGGCATCCTGAGTATTATGTGAGGTTGTGCCAAATTTAGAGGTGCTTGTTTTTTTATTTAAAAAGGTTTTCATAAATAGATTTTGATCATATTTCCCCCTCACACATCTCCTCTCAGATATTCCTCACCTCCTTATACACCCATCTTGTTTAAAGTCAATAGCTAAGCAAAGTAATCCTTGCTCTGGTGATTTTCTTGGTGAGTCTTAAGCCCATACTTTGAGCAAATAAAGCAAACACAACACAGTACCTGGATCTCTATATCTTTTGTCAAAAGAGACTAATGCAGTAAAATTTTTCTTATTCACTCCCTCAGTGTAAAGCGGCCTCTATGGGGTCTCTTTACAAACCATTTTCAACAGCCCCATGTGGTCTTCACAACAAGGGGTAGGAGAGTGTCTTTAATGTTCACAGTTATTTTGTTACTAGTTTCCAATTTGCTCTTTTCTTATAAATGGGGTAAGATAGAGAAAAGTCATTCTAACACACATATCTTCAGTCTTTCTCCGTCAAAAGAGCTGTTTCATATACAGTATCTTAATTTTTCTTATGGTCATCAAACTTTGAAAGCATTTTCTCTTCCCATATTTTGTCAATCATGCCATTAATATGTATTGATACAGACCAAATTCAAAGACATTTATGAAAAATGGAAACATTATTCCCTAGTGAGTGATTTTTTTTGTTCTTAAAGTAAAAAGTTACATTTGATAGTACATTTTTAAACAAAATTATCATATCTAAGTTAGTGTACTTTTTATTCTTGCAGAACACAGATGGCATTTATTACTTCCAAGTCAGATGCTCCTTTCAAAAGTTATTGTCATAATAAACTTTATTTAAATATTTAATTTATATAATTTATATTTTTATTTTGGTCTTAGAACAAGTCTAATTGTAATCACATGGAACCACTTTGATACTGTTTCTTAGTATTTTAAACTACAATGTAAATGTTCTTGGAAGTTTTAATTTAAAAAATTTTATTTTGTATTTAGAACAAAGACAGATGAAATAGGATATCACACCATCATGTCATTGTTGGAAACGTTGCATATATTAAACAAACTTTTCTCTTTCTACCTTTTCAATAATAGCCTTTATTCATGAGTTGTTATATTAAAATCCTGAGTTTGAGAATTTGTCAGACATTATAAGAATTTTGTTCTTACGAAGAAGAGATTCTACTTGAGTTATGTAGAGTGTGAAATCTAGATGTCAGACATTTAGGGGTCCTGAAAAGTCCTTGTGCTCAACACTTTTGAAAATAGCTGCCATTGAAATATATAATACAACTTAGAGGATATTGAACATTAGTCTTCACAAAATCCTATGGCAAGATGAAGCAATATGTAAATAGATGAGTTAGAGACTTGTAAACGTCTTTTAGTGCTCTACGTTTTAAAGAGGAAAACTTCAGTTGAGTTTAATTGAAGATGGTTCTAAAGTATTTATTTGGAGTTAAGTCAAATTTTCATAGTAAGATCTCTATATAAATCAACAGATTTTATGATCCAATAGAAAAGATAATGATGACCAAGAAGTTTTCCAAGAGATATTTTTGTTATTTGAGGTGTGTGGAAAAAAATGAAGTTGTGAAGTAGATGAAGAAAGCATTACAAGAAGTTAGTAGTTTAGTTTGATTTTGTTTGGCTAAGAAGTAATTCATGTTTTAAAAGAATAAAGTACTTCAGGCAAAGGCAAGAATCCAATGAAGTTGAATGAAATTTTTCTATTTTTTGATTCATATAAATAACTCAAAATATATGTACATATCAGTTTCTTATATGTACTTCAGCATGCATCTTAATTATATGCTTGGGAAAATGGTCTTAATCAAATTACATTATTTATTTTAAACCTGGATGATAGAATTTAAAAAATAATTATAATTTGAAATCCAATTTTGTTTTTAAACTAATATCATCTAAACAAAATTTCCCATGTGATATTTTTATTGGAATACCACAGTTGTAATAAAAGCTAAAAATATCATTTGTTTAATTCGAATCTTTTTCTTTCAATTATATTCTAAATCAGCATGGGCATCAATCATGACAATGACCACCCGTCATGCGCTGATGGTCTTCATATCATGTCTGGTGAATGGATCAAAGGACAAAATCTTGGTGATGTTTCATGGTCCAGGTGTAGCAAGGACGATTTGGAAAGATTTCTCAGGTACTAGTATCACTGATTTCTTTTTTGTTGTGAATATTTATTTGTTCCTGCTGACTGCCAACCAGTAAAGGCAATATGACAAAGCGGAAAGTCATCTACACAGTAGAAAGAGAGCATTTGATTCTGCCTGGCTCTTTTCTTGACTCATGGTATGAACTAGAACACATTGTTTAACTTATCTGCTTTTCGTTCTCATATTTCTCAGATTAAATGATGAAACAAGATGATTTGAAAGGTAGAAAATTGCTGTAATCATGGAAATTTGTCACTGAATGTAGTGGCCTCTTCAATGTTAGAAGTAACAGGCTCATTGAGCATCATGCAACACACTGTTAACACATGGAATTCCTTACATGCATGGTTCTCAAACTTGCTAATGCCGTGACCCTTTAATACAGTTCCTCATGTTATGGTGACCCCTGACCCTAAAATTATTTCATTGGTACTTCATAACTGTGATTTTGCTAATGTTATGAATCATAATGTAAATATCTGATATTCAAGATATCTGATATGTAACCCCTAGGTTGAGAATCACTGCCTTAAATGAACCTCCACTTTTCATTTATGGTACTTCTAGGTTGTAAACACTTTTTTCCAATAAGAACCACTTCTAGCCTCTGTGGTCCATAGGACACCTTAAGTCTTTTACAGCTCTATCAAGAGTAACAATTAGCTTCTGTCTAGCCAGAAACAGAAATGAAAAATATTGCTGCGGTTCTTGTTTTTGTCTGAGAGTGCTTGTAGTTTGTCTATGCCTTTGACAAAGGATCAGGTAAAAAGAAGAGGTTGTATTGAAGCAGTAACAGATGTTTAAGCTTTTCAGAAATCTAAAAGAGGAATTCATGAATACTTATCTTGTCAAATCACCACAAATATGAAATCTATTCATTTGTCCATATTCTTTAGATAGATGATTTTACTTTATCTATTAGATATTAGGAGATGGTAAAATATAATGTTTATTTGGATTTGCTCATATGTGCAGGGGTGTGTGGTCATCCTCTGGGTCATGAGCAACCTACCAGTGGCTAAGTCCCCAAAGGAGAGTGACTTTTCTCCCTCAGTGACATCAGTTGTCTATATTTCCACTGCTGGAAGGTCTGCTTCTCCCCTGTTCATGGAGCTATGATCTCTTGCAAGTCTTATGCAGGAAACCCTGCAGCTGCGATTTGATGAATCCAACACCTATATCATGGCCAGAATTCAACCCTTCACAGCTCTCACCGATTACTGACTCTTCCCTCCTTTTCCATGAAGCTGCCTAAAGCTTGGGTCATGTAGAGTCGATAAGGTGGAACACACCCATCCACAACCAATACACAGAATTACTTAAATCTAGTACTTGGACTGTGTTTCAACTACTCTGGGGGAAATAGAAGCATTTGGAAAGAGGTAATTGGTAGATGAATATGAACAATATACATTGTGTGCAAGTCTAAAACTTTCAAAGAGTAAAATTTTTATTTAAAATGCATACTATCTATTGTATACCTGTATCTTGAATCTAAAATTTGTGCAGTAGATTCTGTGCCTGCTCTTTGTCATGACAACTCAGAATGACATTCAGAGTATTAATAACTTGAAAACAGCATCAACAATTGCATCAGTATACTGCAGTATACCCTACTTAGCTTGTTGTAGAAGAACATGCAAAATATGTATGGCTGTCTTCATATGTCAGGACTATGATCAAATTAAATGTCATACCAAAGCTGTATCACAATGTCAATTACAGGCATCTCCTGACTATTAATATTCATTAGAAAATTATTCCTTTAACTCCACAAATAGGATTGACACTATATGATGCTTTTGACAAGTTGCTCTCAGCTTATATATCTTATAAATGCATAAAATCATGTAAGATCCCAGCAGATTTAAACCAGCTGAACTGACTTCTATGGACAGTGTTTATAATCAGAATACTCTCTTAACTTGAGTAACATTGTTATTATTAAGATTGCCATTGCTGGTTATAAATAAAGCAATCTCAAATGCAGAATCCTTCCCACACCATTCAATGACAGGAATACTAAGTAGAAATTTAATTTTATTATGAAGCTGTTTCTTCTGACAAGATAATCATGATGCCTTTTTTCATTAAAATGAAATCTTTGATGCATCTGCATGATTACAGGTCAAAGGCCAGTAGCTGCTTGTTGCAGACAAGTCCACAGAGCCTCAGTTCTGTGCTGGTTCCCTCAAAGCTGCCAGGGATGGCATACACTGCAGACGAACAGTGTCAAATCCTCTTCGGGCCTTTGGCTTCATTTTGTCAAGAGATGCAGGTAAGAGGCACAGGCGACTATCTTCCATCGCTCACATGCATTGTTTAGAATCACGCACAGGTGGAGGAGATGACCTTCATTTAGTATGTGTTGCTCTAAATCACGGCAAGCCTCAAAAGAAATCCCTGAGGGGAAAAAAATAGTGTGTTTGGGAAATCCCAACCAAGTCTTCATTTACCTGAAGGCCACAGGACCCTTGCCTGCCTTCCTGCCCTGTTTCTGACCCACCCCATTTCAAGTAGAGACAATGGACTTGTCCTACTCACTCTGTCTGAAACTCCTGTGTTCTTTGCACTTTGGAAGTAAAAGCACTCAGGCATGGGCAGTTAATAAGAGTTGATAAAGAAGAGGGGCTAAGTCAGAGAGGAAAGAAAGACCCAGCACTTACTACATCAAAAAGGACACTGAAATCAGGCAACTATTTATGTTATGCCAGGATAAGGCTTCTGTTTTAAATTTTAAGCTTTCATAATTGTTAACTGGGTAAAATGCAGCAAAACGCTGTATGGATGTGTAGTTGTGGTAGAAGAGTCATCTGTCCTTAAACATAAAGGGTTAAAAGTTATTTCTTAGAAAACATCATTTTGGAGGGAGTCTTTAATCTGAACGGTCACTGTTCCCACTAAAACCTTCTTCTACTTCTGCACTTTCTGTTTGCTTTGTTTATATTGCTGTTCATCACAAAGTCACTTGGATTGCTATAGGTGTTAATTAATCTCTGAATATTTAATTACTCAAGGGATTTTTTTAAAGATGATTTTTTTTCTTAGTATTATAATAGTGACTTATTTTAAATTAAAATTGCTCAAATAAATTGTGTGAACTTGTAAGTGTCCAGAAATGTTCCTCTTTTCCTTTTCAAATTGTGTACACACAAAAAAAAGAAAAGAAAAGAAAAAAGAAAAACAACTACTTAACCTATTACATCTTTAGCTTTCACGGTGACACCTCTCCTTGTTGAAAGGACTGATCTGACCCAGGTCTAGGCTTAAGATCACATGATTTTAACCAAGGAACCAGAGCACTGGAATCATCTTCAGTATACCTTCTGTGCTCCTTGAAGCCAACGACAGACAGCATCTATGTGAATGACCATGGGAGCAGCACAGTACACCTTTATTGTTAAAGAGAGTTTGCCTGTACCCAGTGGTTTGCCAAACTCAGCTCTAGGGTTGAAAGCGCTTAATATACGTAGATTAAATGTGGCATTTTTCTTCTTGGATTATAGAAACATGCAGTATGCAGTCACTTGGGTGCATTCTGGTTTGTGCTGTAGTCATCACGTATGCTAATCTGTGCACATTGTAAACCACAAAACAGTGTAATAAATTCTCCTTAAACATCTGTATGCTGTTTAAACAATGATTAAACTATACTCCCTTTTGCCCAGATATTTACCCTACTTGCTGTTCTGCATTACGTATAAAGAGAATGTCGACCCTTTGGTTTCCTTTCTCATGTAGACTTCTTTTATTTGGATTTTGCTCACAGTATATTTCCCTTTATGTGAAATGCCTTTTTACACTAAATTATTTTTCCCTATATATATAATGCTTGGCTGGCATTTGCTCTCTCAACTTTTCTGAGGTGTTTCCTCGTCTTTTGTGCCTGTGCTTCCTGCATATTCAAGTATTCATGAAATTTGGTAAGAGGTGTTGGGTCATCATTCCTTTAAAAACATTTCTGTCCTACACTTGTGTCTTCTCCCCTCCTGATGACCCCATTAGACTTGTAAAACGTAGGATGGCCTCACATGCTTCCTAAGCATTTTTTATGCTTTTTAATATTCTCATTCATTCATTCGCATTCAACAATCCCACTTCACTTATTTTCAAGTTTTCTGAATATTTTCCATATAATCTGTTCTGTGCTTAACACTATCGCACATTCTTACTTACTTCACATTATTTTTTTTTCAGTTGAAAGTGGGTTTTCATTGAGTTCACTTTTGTCTGCACCTATAGCCTATCATACACATTCTTTTTACCTCACTGAGTATATTTATAATTCCCGTTTAAAGTGTGAAAACTGCACACTGAGCTCAATCCCCAGCACCCACTCATGGAAGTAGAGAACCAACTCCCACATGCATTCAGGTGCCCCACTCCATACAAAAAATGAATACTTTTAAATAAATGAAAATAAATTGTAAAAAAGAATGTTAATAATCACGTTTTATGTGAATAAAACTCAGACGTTTAAGCAATTTCTGGGCTTGACTATGTTATTCAATTCTCTAATTTTAATATAAAAAAAACCTTGATCATTGTACAGTATGATTTTGACTGATTGCTCTATTCAGTCTGCACTTAAATATAAAATTAAAATATAGCAACTGCCAATATTACTTGTCCTTAAAATTCCAGTTTAGTATTGGCATCCACCAAATGAAGCATTTAGAAGTGTGATCTCTCACCCTTTTCTGTAGAGTTTGTATGAGCTGAGAGTCCAAGCTCTTAAAATGATAGGCTTGGGTGTGAGACCTGTTCTTCATAAGAAGGCAATAAATTTTAACTCTTCTGGTCTTAGTATACTAACATACTGTATGACTGAAGAGTTTTTTCTAAACACTATTCCACAAATGGACTATATTTACAACAATATGTTGCGCTACTAAGATTATGTTTTAGGGGAAATCCACTTAAAAACATGGAGTTACAGGACAAAGGGTGGATTATTACTTAGATATATATGACTTCATATCAATTATTTTGACAAAAATATGAGAACATTTTAATCAAACCATTTGTGATGAAGATAGAAAATTTATGATGGTTATACATGGACAGTCAGCTTCTCTTACCTTTGAATGTATAACACAGTGTGTCTGTGTATGCCCATGAAAAGTCTATTTCAAATGAATATCCAAAGTCATATTTTGTGTTTGAAATGAAAATTTTTCACTCCAAAGATTAAACAATACTGCTGAGTTGTGTATTGTTGTAAGGAGGGGCCGCTTGTTGGTTCCCAGCTGCCCAGCCCTGAAACAATCACCCAGAAATTGTATTAATTAAATCACTGTTTGGTTCATTAGCTCTAGCTTCTTATTGGCTAACTCTTACATATTAATTTAACCAGTTTCTATTAATCTGTGTATCGCCACGTGTCTGTGGCTTACTGGCTAAAAGTTCTGGCGTCTGTCTCCCGTGGGGCTACATGGCTTCTCTCTGACTCTGCCCTTCTTTCTCCCAGCATTCAGTTGAGTTTCCCCCACCTAGCTCTTTCTGCCTTGCTCTGCTTATGGGCTCAGAGCAGTCCTTTATTCACCAACGGTATTCACAGCATACAAAAGGGAATCCCACATCAGCGTATTTGTGTTTAGATGTTCTACAAAATCTGTTCGAGGTATTAAATTTCTTTTAACTGAAAACATAAGCGATCCCCCAACCCAGTTAAAAATATGACTTGTTACTGTGGAACCTACAGAGTGCTTTGTTCTAATCTCGTGCCCTACCATACTCCTCAGAAAAGGCTAGGTAAGACACAGCTCTAGCCTCACGCCTCTGACACATTCCACCTTTAAAGGTTAGAACACTAAATACCGTTTCTTCACTGGCTTTGGAGCAGTCACCTTGAAGTGAACCGGCATTCTTCAGAAGGCTGAGACGGCAGGCTACTCAACACAGACCTCTAGACCTGCAGAATGCCATGTATTGAGGAGATCCCCTTTTCATGATTTATTTCACCTGGTTGTGCTTATCTTGAAAAGCTGCCAAGTGTGCTGTTTATCTTCACAGTGTCTCATGTGGGAACTGATTAGGGCACCTGCTGCTCCGAAGCGCTAACTGCTCACAGTTGAAGGCCAGCATTTAGACCACCAACAGTGCTCAGTTCTGAAATGATAGTGTAGAAGATTTGTTCTTTCGTTGACTGGGTAACCTAAGCAATTTCTTCAAAACATAAATGAACTTTATTGAGTAGCAGTTAAGCTGTCGTTGGTGGGAATTCAGCATTTGACTCCAGTTACAGAAAGGGTCTTAAGAAATGAAGAAATAAAATGAGAAATGTAAAATATTTAGGAACTAAAATTATAAAGCCTGAGATGTTTTCACTTATGTATACATGAATTTACAGAAAGCGTTTTGGAGTTTTCAAGAACCTAAAACATTACAAAGCACCATGATTATTCAGTCTTTAAAGTTTAAAGTAATCCCTAGATGATTTTTTGAGAACTTTATCCCTGTACAAAATAAAATATGATATACATACACAAAATATTTTGAAGCAAGGATTTTTTTTCACAGCAGAAAAAATGAATAAATTATATCTCTCTTTTAGTGGACTAGATATTTAGGAAATTACAAACAGTAAGTCTGAATTTTAAACATAACAAAATAATATTATAGGAGTTCTGGGCAATTAGCATTAGAATCATAAAAAATTTGTTTGAAGGATTAGTTTGAATATGTCTGCCAGTGTGATTAGTGGTTCCAATTCTATGTTAACCTTAATCTTGTGGCATCTGTCCTATACACAACCTTCAGAGAGACCCTGGCAACAACTTTTTACTTATTAGCTTTTTAGTTGTTGGCTAGTGGAGTCCTTTTGTTTACTTTCATGGTACCCATGATCCTTCCTGGTTCTTCACCATCTCCTTTGGGAAAAAAAGATACACATGGGCATTACATACACACAGGCAGCATACAGTACCAATTACTTACCTCATCTTTTTCTTCAATCTTGTTTTTCACCAGTCCTTTCCATTCATATGCTTCAAATTGAATCGTGAAGACTTTTTCTAAGTTTGTAAAGAATTGGCTTGGCATATAGATTGAAATTGCTTTCAATTTGTAGCTTGCTTTTTAAGATGGTCATTTTCATGGTGTTAATGTTACCAATTCATGGACAAAGAGAGGTATACTGGGAGGCTGCTTATTGTTTCCCAGCCTCCCAGCTAGGATTCACCTGAAATAATCACACAGAAACTGTATTAATTAAATCACTGCTTGGTCCATTAGGTCTAGCTTCTTATTGGCTAACTCTTACATATTAATTTAACCCTTTTCTATTAATCTGTGTATTTCCATGTGGCAGTGGCTTACCAGCAAAGTTTTGGCATGTCTGACTCTGGCAGCGGCTCCATGGCTTCTCTCTAACTTGACCTTCCTCCTCCCATGCTATAGACCAAGCCAGTTTCTTTATTCATTAGCCAATGAAAACAACACATAGACAGAAGGACCTCTCACACCAGAGAGGTATTTCCATGTTATTGGCATTACTATTAGAGACATGCATATTGGTAATAGGAATGTAGAAGACCGCAAGGAGAGAAAGTGAGTTCACAGAGCAAGTTCACAGCACCAAAGGGAAGTTCTGTGTGTTATTGCAGATAAAAGCCAATGTATTTTTCGTGAACTGATCATAGACACTCAATACAGAAGGGCTTAAATATGTAAAACAAAATCAAACTGAGCAGTAAGGTAATGGGGAGAAGAGATTGGCATCTGGGCTGCAGCTGGAGGGACTGACCTTAGGGAGAGGTATTGAAATCCTGCTGCTTAGAAGTACATAGATGAGATGAATGTCTGTGGATAAGGCTAATCCCAAAAGTTTGGTAATGGGAATAAAAGAGGTAATCTTTCTTCTTCAACTACTTCAGTCTTTTAAAGTTTTCATTAGCTTCTCCTGACAATCTTCCTTTTTCTTCAATTGCTTAGAAATTATTTTGCTCAAACCATGTCTAGTCACATAATAGCAATGTTTTTAAAATTCTATCTTTTCAATAGAAAAGTTTGTTGCATTCCGAATGCCCAAAAAATTTATTCATGCATAAGTGAAAGTAACTGATAATGACTGACAGATATGCCCATAGAGTTATGTATGGCCCAAAGCTGTGTGTCCTAACCATGCTGAGGAAGCGTTGAAGAAGGTCTGTGGATGAGGAGGTGCTGAGAAAAGCGAGGCGAATGTAATACAAATAGAAACATGGAAGGACTAGGGCTAGCACTACGGCACAGTGGTAAGGTTCCTAGCTTGTATGCTTAAGTCCATGGGTCACACTACGAAAACAGAAAAGTAAAATCAATTTTTAAAAATTCATTCAGACTGGTTTCTATCCAGGCATAAATGTTGGATTTTTGGCTAAAAAATTTCTCTTATTAGCTGCATCTGTTTTATATATCCCTCTTTGATTAATCAAAAGATCTTTTTAAAGACTTAAAGTTTATTAAACTTACTATTTTCTACAGTCACATATAAAGATTTCTGTCCCTGTGGACAATCCCATGTATTGTTTCACTTATATTTAATATTAAAAACACATAGAGCATATTTTCACTCTACTACATTTTTGTCTGCACCATAATAACTGAAATTACTGACCTAAATTTAAAGCTATGGACCGTTCCTCGTCTGATATTGTGCCCTTTCTGCAGCATGTTATCTGCGCTGGTCTGTGGTGTAAAGTAGAAGGGGAAGCAGAGTGCAGGACCAAGCTTGACCCACCAATGGATGGCACTGACTGTGACCCTGGCAAGGTGAGTCACGCAGGTTGCCTAGAGTAGGTTGGAATATTGCACGAAATGGGAAACTTGTATTTTTTTTCCCTATAGCTACACACACATGCATCTGTCTTTGTATCAGTCAGGTCATTTCAGGATGTTAAAAATGTTAATGCTTTTAATTATTTTTAATTGCAAGTTTTACATTTTTCATAGGTATGTTTGTTTTGTTAATTAAAAGTGCCCTATTTTTTTCTTGATATTGGTTATTATAATGTTCATAGTCAGATATAAATATGCTTTCCCCAAAAAGTTAACCCATGTTCTTTTATTAGTTAAATGCACAGAAATAAAATAAACCCAAATAATAGCATCAATTATAAAATTTTCCAGAACACCAATAAATTCTTTTAATTATAATTTTATTTTCCTCAGGGGTTCAGCTGTCACAGAGACTGACCACTAATTCTCTTTTTGTGGTTATGTGTTTGTGTGGTTTTGGTACCAGAGTTATGCTGGCTATACTGGCTTCATAAGAAGAATTAGAGAGTAATTCTTCCTTGTCTACCACAAGAAATAGTTTCATGATTTTAATGTTCATTCTTCTTTGAAGATCGGGTAAAATTCTACACTGTAACCAACCATCTGGACCTGGATTTTTGCTTATTTATTTATTTATTTATTTATTTATTTATTTATTTATCTATCTATTTATGGTTGGGGGGGTTGGTTGGTTGGTTTGGGTTGGGTTTGGGGGGAGATTTTTAAAATTATTCACTTTATCTTGATTTTTACATTGGTAGGTCAATCATATATATCTAGAAATGCTTCCATTTCTTTTAGAGATCTTACTTCAGATTTTAAATACCAATACTCCTTAAATTATGTCTTAATGTAGAAAATTTATACCACAACTTCTAACATCAGAAACCTGGAGAGATCTTATTAATATCTTAATGTTACCCCTAAAGCCTTGGAACTGTTGTATCAAAAAACCAAATAGCCCTTAATACCTTCTGAGGTTCCAGAAAAGCACGAGCTTCCTGTGTTATATAGGCTCATGGCACATATATTTTTTACACTAGTAGAAATTAATTTGAAAATTTTATAAAGAGGTACCTGTTTTATTCATGCCTCACCCCTTGGTGAGATGTTATTGACAGTGGATGTTTAGTAGGGGAGGAAGAGTCACCCTTTTTTGAGGATGTGGTCACTCAGGTGTTTGGGATGGATGGCCACACACCCCTGTACATATGGGAAGAACTAATTAGACTTATTGTTATAAAAAGAAGTAAGAAAAGAAGGAAGGAAAGAAAGAAAGAAAGAAAGAAAGAAAGAAAGAAAGAA
>LOEQ01000219.1:244856-286608 GCA_001685075.1 Bramus lutescens | reverse complement strand
AGAAAGAAAGAAAGAAAGAAAGAAAGAAAGAAAGAAAGAAAGAAAGAGCGAGCACAGGAAGTTGAGAGGAGGACATATTTAGAATGACATTGGGAAGAGCTAGAAGAAGGAACATATTTCATTATATATGTATATATGTGTGTGTGTCTGTGTGTGTGTGATTTTCTCAAAAACTTAGTATTCCTAAAGAGTTAACCATCTGTAAGAAAGAAGAGTTGCTGGATGGTTTTAGGAGCAATGATGAATTGATATAAACATGTACTTCAATAATTTCTTTAATTAAAAGAGAAAAAAATTACACATTGTTTAAATTGGAACTTCTTCTGAAGAGTTAAAGTGTTTTGTCACTTTCAATATGAGAATGGCCTCCTGGGCTACACTTCTATGAAATATCAGCCAGTTGTTTATAGACTGTGCCAAATATTTTTCTATGAGATTAAATGAAGAATGAGGATTGAGGTCTGTTTTATTTTTTCCCAAATTATACACAGAGGTACAACAATGTGTGCTCATCAGGAGCATCTCCTGACAGTAACCTAAATATTTTATTGCCTGAATCCTAAAACACTCTGGAAGGGCAATCATTTTCATCATCCTGGAAGCACCGATGCAGAATCATAGAGGGATGCTGGACACCCAGCCAGGAGTTCTTCAACATCCCACAAGTCACTCAACTTATTTAATGCCTCATTTTTATAATCTGACTTCTAAATATTTGCACTATAACAGTTTTCTTCATGTATAGTTAAGAATAATTTACATTCTTG
Source organism: Bramus lutescens (assembly GCA_001685075.1). Taxonomy (NCBI): domain Eukaryota; kingdom Metazoa; phylum Chordata; class Mammalia; order Rodentia; family Cricetidae; genus Bramus; species Bramus lutescens. The sequence goes on along the minus strand of LOEQ01000219.1, from coordinate 285,841 downwards.
AGAATGTCAATTTGTTCTTTCAACCAAAGCTCTAATTCCTCATCAAAGGTATAAATGCATAATTTCTCAGTTTCTTGGGTCATGTGTTCTTCTTCCAATACCCGTGTGTCTTAGATACTGTAGGAGCTGTCATTCAGAAACCTTTCAAACTTGTTGCATTGCTGTTAATCTTTAAATGCCATAGGTTCACACTGAATGAAAGAAAGAAAACAGGGAATTTTTAAAGTTTTTTTTGTGCCATCGTGAGGAGAAATAAGTGGTATAAGTGTGCTCCCACTAAGCGTTTTGCTTTTGAGTCCGAAATTCCCTTATACAATTCTGTTCCTCAAATGATTTTGAAGATGGATATTTATATACCGATTTAGATAGCATTTTACAAGGTAAAAGGAGCAACCTTTTTCCTTTTAAACTATCACCATTGTACCATATCTGTAATTTTTGATTAATAACATAGAACAGTGAGTTGATGAGTTATTACAAATCAGCAACTAGTTGTTATTCACAGCATTTGCTCAGAATGGAAAAAGAGGAAAGAGGCTTAAGCAGCAACACTGAGTTATTTGAATTAGGTACCTTGAAGGATTCATTACTGTCTAGTCATATATTTTCCTGAGTTAAGACTCTTTAGAATGCTATGGTCATTCACTGCTGGAAGTAATGAATACTACCACATCCTGGCAACCCCCACGTGTTTGTGCAGTAGGCCCCTGTTGGCCTTGTCTATCTCTCTGTTCTCGTAGTGTGTGTAGAGGGTGTGTTGAGAGCATGGTCCTGCCGCTTTGACATTTTACCTCTGCACCAGTTCTGCCTTCATAAACCTCTTACTCAGGTTGGCATAAGCATATGGCAGCCCAGAAACACAGCTAGATATTTTAGGGCTTGTCTTGCTGTAGAAATGATTGATACTGTATAGTATTAATGTTTTGTAAATAAAAATGATTTTGTGCATAATAGAATATTTTATTATTTATTCAGCAATATTTCTTGAGGTTAAAAAATAACAGACACATGTACAAAATATGGTGCTACCAAATATGTGGAATGCATCACTAGGAATGTTTTATATAGTAATTTATTGTATAATATTTTTAGCAAAATTAACGCTTTCTGTAACACAGAAGCAACACTCACTACCTATAAGATGCAGAAGCAGGTCCTTTTGGTGCAGAAACCAAGTTGCTCGCAAGGGGCAAACCTTAGCTATCATGTTACAGTTTCTTTAAATATTACTGGCTTTTTTGTGTGCATGCTGGCTTGCCTGTCTGTTTCCATTTTTTCTTCATGTGCTGGATGTGATCTCATTTAAATTATATGCAGGCAAAGTCCCAGTGCCTTTCAGAGACTTCCAGTCTTCTGTGAACCCTTGCCCAGTCAGTCAGTGCCAGCTTGCTGCTAAATGGACAAGGGTCTGTGATATGCACTTGGGGAAAAGTAAACACCCTCCACACAGGCCAAACAAGATGACTGAGTCAAGTCTGACAGGTTTTATACTGGGATTTTTCCATGGCTCCCATAGCATTATTGAGTACTTACAGCTAGTAGATAATATATAAGTTTCTACACTGACCACCTTTTCCTACATTCTTTTTCACGATTCACATTGAACCTTCATATGAAACTACGGGCTTAGTTATTAGCAAACCTATAACAGACACATCCCACTTCGCTTTTGAAGATGGAGCTTAAAGCATACTACATCCAAAAGAGGTTGGATTAAAGTTTTGATATAACAAAAATATATACAGGAAGTGATTAATTTTGCTCACAAAAACATCAATTGGATGTAAGCTAAATGATATAGTGTTATTTTCTTTATTCATTCTTCTAAAAATAGTAAACAAAATATCCTTAAAATAATTTTAAATCAAGACATTAACTAAAATCCTTGGAGTAAATGGAACTTCTGTTTATGAAAACCCATTCACAGTTTTACTGTAATGATACTCCTAATAAGCTTTTATGGTTATTATGCTAACCACAAAATCCTCCTGCATTATGTTTTGTGGCACACTCAGCCTCTGTCAAACAGTCCATATGCTGAATCCGATGCTCTTGCTTGCACCTTGGACGTGAACAGGATGAGACTCAGGGCATTTCTGCACCTCCCTCAAAGTCCTTTTCAAGTCTTGATGCCCTTGGGCACAGGAAGTCCCCTTTGGCTAGCAGGATCCACTTTCCCAGCCTTGCTATTTATAACTAATGATCTAAATGGTCCTAATATTATAACACGTTATTCAAGGTTTGATGTTGTGACCTTGTACCTGTTTCCTGTGTCCTCCATCTATGTGATAGATTTTTCAGGAGCAAGTGTAGCAGTCTTGTCCATGTATTCGATCATTCCTCAATAACCATAGAAATAGCTACTGCTGTCTACCTAGCCTATCATTTCTTAGAAGTTGTAGAAATAACCCCTTTTGTGGATATTGATTTAACTTCATGAAAAAGACACAAGAATCAAAAAAATATTTCAAAGACCACATGCCTTTCTTTGTTAAAATTATGAAATTAGCTCCAGAATTTGAAATTGAAACGCAGCATTTCACAATCAATTGCTTGGGTCTTTCAAACACACTTGGCTTTCAAGCTAAAGCTTATGATAGTGTGAGTGGGAACTCAGGTTTCCTGAAATGTTTGCTTCGACCTCATTTCAGAAGGACAGGTATTGCTGTTTGTCCATGCTTTTATATGGTTGTTTCAATTCTGTTTTTCTGTTGTGTGTGAAGAGGTATTTATTTGTTTTCCCCTTTTCACCAGCTCCACAGAATATGTCAGCTTTATTCTTTTGCAGTTGGAGCAGCAGCTCTCCTCTCCACTACCTCTCTTCTTTCTTCCTCGCAACCGAGGATTTTCTGCAGCTTAGTGGTCAATCTCTGAGCCCTGTTTTCATGCTGTGACTGTTAATGACCCCCAGAACCAAGCAAGGGGGCCTTGATATTGCGAGTGCCAGCTAACTTTTGTCTTTTGCAGTCTTCGTATTTGGCACTGGGGATGCCATAGACCTAACTGACTTGCATTAATTCCAGCGACTATATAGACCAGTGAATGATTTTCAGTTGTGCCCTGATTTGTTCACCTAAGACATGACTTTTGGAATAGTGGTGTAAGGCTGGAGAATGCACCCGCAGGACCCCTGCACCCGAGCCCTTGGCTGGAGAGTGGAGCACGTGGAGTTCCTGTAGCCGAAGCTGCAGTTCTGGGGTCAGCAGTCGAGAGCGCAAGTGTCCTGGGTAAAGTCACAGCTCCTGGTTTGGGGGAGGGCATTTCGTCATCAGTTTTGAAGAAACAAAGCTTTTACCACTTGTAAATCATAATAGGAAACAAAAGAAGCTGTTACAACTGTACAGCTGCCTCAGGTTGTTGACAAAAAGTCACCTTTAAGAAGGAAACCTTGATCAGCCTCTCTAAAAATTAATAATGAATAATGAAATCTACAAAAGGAGACAGTTCCTGAGTAACTATATATATGTATATGAGCTTTATTATCCTCAGAGCCAACTGACACATGGGAAAGTTAGCCTTTACATGTTGCTCTGAGCTTTGTCCTTGAATTATGCTTTCTGTGTTATCTAAAGTCAGTTTTATCATTCACAGATTTTAAAAGATAATTTGAGCATTGAAACAGTTTCATTTTTAAAAAAAATATAGTAGGCCTATGAATACCCTGTTTTCCTCAGTCATTTAGTATGTTCATGCTTTTAAAGAAACATTTTATTAGAAAGGATTATATTTTATAAATATGATGGTTTTCACTTTTAAAAGTTGGTATTTATGGAGGAAAGGTGAAATTTATTATCTGTACTCTTTTTCTAGGCTAGGTTCTGAAGCAAGGGATTGTAATGGCCCCAGAAAACAATACAGAATATGTGAGAATCCACCTTGTCCTGCAGGTTTGCCTGGATTCAGAGACTGGCAATGTCAGGCCTATAGTGTTAGAACTTCGTACCCAAAGCATGCACTTCAGTGGCAAGCTGTCCTCGATGAAGGTATGACGCCGTGCTGGATGCAAATTCTTTAATAATACTTGCATTGTTCTACAAATAATCTAGTAGTCATTCATAGACTTGTTTTTTTTCTGACTTTTCTGGTATATAACAACCACAAAACTAAACATATATATATATATATATATTAATTATTCTGAACAATGACTATATACCTATTGGAATAACTAAAATCAAAATACAATGAATATGTCATGTACTTGAAAAGATGAGAAGAAAGTGTAGATATCTAACATTGCTGATAGAAATAAAATGGTGCAGCCACTCTGGAAAGTAATTTGGAAGGCTCTAAAATATCTGAATATACCATGAGCAATGGAGAAGTTGAATGCTTGAGCAATGGAATATTATGCAAACAATACTATTGGAAGATATAAAATTCGATTTTATATCAGGGCATTGTGCCAAATAAAAAATGCCAGCCTCATAAAAGCAATGTGTTGCAATATGATTTGTTGAGATAGCAGTTTGAAGTGGCAAAAATTATAGAAAGGAAAATAAATGTTTTCTTTCAGGGCCTAGGGATAGTGGTGATGAGAAATATGCCAAGAGGCACACCCATGAGCTGATGGAATAACTCAGTGTCCTGGCTATTGCAGGGGCACAGCACTCATGCATTTGATAAAAATGGCACAGAACTGCACACACGATTAATAGTGGAATGCTTGGGTTTTCCTCTATGTTTTACTATAACGGCCAAGGGTCAGCCTTGCAGGATCCTAGGTAAGAAGTACACGTGTCTCCTGATGATGAGATATATCAGATGTGTGCTTGTGTGACCATGGACAAATGTGTCCGTGACTTCTCTGGATCCATCGTATTGACAGGGTTACCTTTACTTCTCATTCTCAAGATGGACTGTGGCTTTCCCTAAGTCTGTGTGATCGCCCACACACTGATGCCTCAGGGCTTCTTTAAGCTCAGTTCTCTCTGCTTATGCACATGAGCATAAAAAAAGGCAAAACTGAAACACAATGGAGAGGTACCAATTATTACACAACATAAAAAAAGATTAGCCATCAGACTACCTCTAGCTTCTCACTGTCACACACTTAGGCTTAGCCCTATCCACAGACAATCATTCCATCTGTTTTCTACTAAGTAGCAGGATTTCAATTCCTCTTTCCAAGGCTAGTCTCTCCAGTGGCATCCCTGACGCCACCTTTTCTCCCTTCCCTTACTTTATTGAACGGCTTGACTTTTGTTTATATATTTAAGTTCCTCTGTGTTGGGTGTTGTGATAAGTTCATTAAGATATGTAGGCCTCTGTGTGTCTCTCTCTCTCTCTCTCTCTCTCTCTCTCTCTCTCTCTCTCTCTNACACACACACACACACACACACAAACAAGCCACACAGAAATTCCCTCTGGTGCACAACCTCCTTGAGATATGGACCCACTTTCTGACTTTACAGTCTCTTGCTTTCTTATCTTCAATATGAGCTTCCATAACACAAATATTGATAATGTCCTTGAAGAGTCTCATGAAAATTAAGACTTGTGTGGGATTTCCTCTCCTATTTTTACTTGAAACATCAAACAAGTAACCCATCCTTGCATGTCAAAACACTTGTGTGTCTTGAATTCCATGGCCCAGCAGAAATCTGGCTTCTCTACTGTGTCCCTATGTTGCTTCTTTCTCACTTATTAGAGATGCTCTCTACTTTCATGACATCTTCTTCCTGGATAGACCGTCATTACCATGAGTTAAAATATGCAAGTAACTCATCAATTTATGTCTTTGGTCAGGTTTTTTTTTTGAGCTTCAAATTTATGCCTACAATAAATTGCTTGGTATCTCTACTTAGACATCTTGGACCTTCTTAACTCCTCCTGTCCATTCACACTGGTTCCTTTTATGAGCTCTATCTCATGAACACAACACTGTTTCAGGTACACAAACTTAGCTACCCCATTTTTAAGAAATTTTTGTAGCCTCTTTAAACTTCTATCTCACACCTATCATTCCTTTTTGCAGTCCTCAGTAGAAGCAAAAACAAACTCCATATCATTCTCAAGTGCATAATGCTTACATGTTTTCAAGCCCTTAGACAAGGGAGTTTCTTAGCATTATACCTTTTTATTATCAAGCTTAATCTCATTCACTCTTTATTTACCTTGAAACCCTTTTTTTGAGATGGGAAATTCAGTTTATGCTGATCCTCTAGGAAACAAGAATTCCCCTGATCACCCAAATTGACTATATAGCCTTCCAAGCATCCTGCAAGCATCATGTAATACCAGAGTTTAGTTTATTCAGCCTTTCACTAAGCATTTAGAGTGGCCATGCTAGATCATGTGGGATTTCATCCAGACTTTCACTAAGCATCCTTACTATAGCCTCCATTCTAGTGTAAATTCTCTTTTCTCTACATTCAACTCGATATGCGCCATCTTTAGACTTTTTGATAATGGTCCTTCTTACTAGGTGAGGTGGTAGTTCATTGTGGTTTTGAAATGTGTATCTATAACCACTTTGCAACATGGATCAATTGATTTCATCAGTCTGTTTGATTAATAAAATACATAGTAATAATTAGCTTTCATACCGCCCTATGAAAGAATATTAAATATATGATTTCATAATTCCAAACTCTTGATAATACATGTTATCTTATACTATAGTGGTTATATCTAGATTCTTTTATGATACATAGCCATAGAAGGCTATCTGGGTATAGGGTCTTACTGAGGTAAAAATGATTCCTTGTTATGAGGAAAAGCAATATATGGCTTCAGTGTCCCTGTACCCATATTCTCTATTAATGCTGAAGGTCTGCTGCTATCTAAGTACAATGTGCACCTTGGAGAGGACTGTTTCTTTAAATCAAGTCATAGCACCTGCCTGCCAAGTACTGGCTTGTTTCAGATACCTTGATGTCACAGTCTCCAGTGTATTCTCTAGGAAGAAAGAAAGATTTATGACCTCCATAAAGTTAAATTATGGAGATTGTATTGACAATATGTTACAAAGAGAAATACAGAGTTTTTATTTTCATCAGACATTTTGTGGGGAATGTGAGTGGGATTGTCACGAGGGCTAAGTCCTTTCAGCTCATGTATCTGGTGTGCTTCTGTCTTCAGTGAGAAGTCTAGAGAGAGAACTACATATACCGCATTTAAAGTGTTGCAGCCAGCGTAGCGGCTTTTAAGTCCACAGATCTGACAAGTAAGCAGTCAGCGAGTAAGCACACTTTGAGGTGTGAGAGCACAGTGAACTGCTTTATTGCGGCTTCTGATGGCATCTTAAAGGAAAATTTCAAAGCCGTGCACATTAAAGGCCGTAGTCCAAGTCCCCAAAATTGTTCAGAGCGCCATTCAGAAGCCACATGTGAAAACTGTTTGAAGTGCTCAGTTTTGAAGGATCATTTAGCTGTCTGTCTTCTCTTTGCAAAGCGATGCCCTGTTCCATGCCTCTGGCTGTTATTTGGCGTTTATAGAATACTATCAGCACATGTGGAACTTTACTGAAGACACAAGAGCCGTGTCGAGGGCAGCAAACTATTTTCCATCCTATTTATACAAGTTTAATAAGCAGGAAAGGGCCGACTGGTGCTGAGCCAGGAGAGTAGTAATGTAGCACGGAGGGTATTCTGAGGTTTCAGATTTGATTATCTGCACTGTTGGTGCCAGCAAGCACTACAGATCCTCTATAAAAGGCTTCAAAATAGAAACACTTAAAACAACAACAACAACAACAAACAAACAAAAAAACGATGCCACTTTTGAGTCTAAGAGGCAAGTATTCGAAATCCATCCCTCCTACTTCATGCTCAGTCAGGCACTGAGGAAGAATGTTAGCCACTCAAGAATTCCTCACCCTGGTTCAAGGGTCCCCACCCTGGACGTGAGGCATGCTGACATGGTTCTGAGTAAGCAGTGAAGGGGTTGAGTCCCAGCCCTTGTGCCTCCTATACAATCACTTGTTGCTTCTGAAAACACAGAATATGGAGAATCTGATGACAATTGCTTTTCCTGCCCTAGTAATTTTCTACTTGAGAATGTATGTTATAAGTAAATTGATTGATGAGTCCATTTTCTTCTTTTATTGACTTTGTATATAGAAAAACCGTGTGCCTTGTTTTGCTCTCCTGTTGGAAAGGAACAGTCTGTTCTTCTATCAGAAAAGGTGATGGATGGAACTTCCTGTGGATATCAGGGATTAGATATATGCGCAAATGGCAGGTGCCAGGTAAGATATTCCTGAAACAAGGCTCTACATGCTGAAATGATCCATACCCTGGGTCCACTGGAAAGTCTCATAACAAGAAGAAAAGCTTTGGGTTGAGAGTCAGGAGAACTGGATGGTTCAGACTTGTCTGGCATCGTAAGAGAAATTTAACTTGAAATGCCATGTCTCCAACTGTATAAAGATGAGGGAGAACTAGGTGGCCCACAAATCCCATTGCCAGCTGAAAGAATCTGTGATTTTAAGATACAGGCATAGATCTCATTCTTTTTTTTTATTTATGCAATGATCTTTTTGTGCTTTTTTATTTTAATTTCATTTCACATTCCAACCACAGTTTTTTTTCCACCTCTCCTCCCCCTCCCTCTTCCCTTTTCCCCCCAGCCTACACCCCAACTTCGATCTCATTCCTAAAATTGGAACACTTACATGTCTGAACATTCTGGAAAAAAATCAAACACTCCAGTTTTCCATTTCTCTCCTATCCTGAGACATTAAAAAATCAGCCATGCTGATCATATTCAAATATTTACCAACTTAATAGAATCAATCAATTTTCAAATGCATCCTTTATTTTTGATTGCAGTTATTATATTTAGTTTGCTTTTAAAATGTTCATTGACATGAACTTGTGTGCGGTTTTTTGTAGTTAGAAGCTGCTCTTTGTTTCCCAGCTGCCCAGACCTGAAATAATCACACAGAAACTGTATTAATTAAAATGCTGCTTAACCAATAGTTTATACATATTTCTAGCTAACTCTTATGTCTTAAATTAGCCCATTCCTGTTATTTTATATTTTACCACAAGGCTTGTGGTTTATTGGCAAGTTTCTGGTGGGCTCCAGTGGGTGTCTTTCTCCTTAGGCAGCCTACATGTTGCCACCCTGACCCTGTCTTCTTTTTTCCTCTTTCTGCTTGGAATTACTGCTTTGCTCTATTATGCCCTGACATAAGCCCAAGTGTATTCTTTATTCAGTAACCAATAAAACAACACATATGCAGAAGGACTTTCCACACCAGATTTTCACGGGTCAAATGAGCATGAATAGCACAGTTGAAAGATCGAAAGTTATAATGTATACCTCCTCATAACTCTGACACTATCAAAGATTGTCTTTACATGGAAGATTAATAATCACCAGGAAGTTCAATGTCAAGCATCTCTGTGAGCACAGGGAACGGGGAGAGGACTGGGAACAGGGCAAATGTTGATCCCATAAGGACTTCTTAGGGACTGACTTTTCAAAGTTTTCAGTTTGGGGGCTGAGAAAAGAGACCTTTCTGTCTTCAAATGTACCTGTGTGTGTGTGGGGGGGTCTGCATAGTAAGGTCGACCCTGAAAGTAAATGTGATCTTAGGGACAATCAGGATTAGTTTGTTTGTGAGTTAGTTTGTTGCTGTTTTTGTCTAGGCAATTTCTGATGTGTTTTCTAGAAATAGGAGAGACGTGAGAGGATTAGCTGAGGGTAACTGTACTGCACCTGCAGCATCTCTTTGGAAACCATGTTCTCGAACAAATCATACATTCTATAGGCACATGTATTAAGTGGTCTGCAAATTTACTTGTTAGAACAGTGGCCGGTAAATTTGTTCTATACAGTTCTCTGAAAATTGCATAAAGATTCCCCAAGGCATAACACAGACAAAATACATAGCTAAACACACACAAGCTCTGCATGGATTGATCCGTGACCCAATAAAGGCTGTAGACTTAGAGTTAGAAACTGGAACCTCATACAACTTGAGTGTTCCAGTTTCAGCATTTGCACTCTGCTATGATGTTGTAAACTGTAACAATGGGCTGTGTGGTACTGTCACAACAGAACATGACTGTGACTTAAAAGATCTCTACTGATGACTGACTTTATACATATTTTGCCTTCAAAATTATGCACTATATAATTAAACTTCTAGTTTTATTTCATTGTGATATAGGGATCTATATGGTTAGTGCATTTGTAAATGAGTTTATTTGTAAATATTAATACTCATAATTAAATGACTCGGAATAATAGCCTGAACAGCTCCGATCATCACATCACAGTGTTGTATATCTCTGATATTTTATTGAACCTTGTGCTAGACAGTAAAATTATGCCAACCAAAATTCTGTGCAAATTCTCCCATAAATCTGATTACTATAATTTCAGTAGAATTCTCTGAAATGGAATGTGACTTCTTTCTGTCTGCATCACAACATATCAAGATTCATTTTTTAATTAAAATATATCATTTGGTCAAAGCATGATGAAAAAGCATGCAGAATTTTCCGAAAGCACTCTAAAAACTGGCAATTCGATTAACTTGCTTTGCTTATAATCTCAACGGTAAAGTCACAAGCCTGAGTGAGGAAACCTGAATATGATGAATACAGAGCTTCTAAAAGGGTCTCATGAAGAAACCTGTTTAGCCCAATAAAGCTTTGTTGCTCTAAGATAAGGGTTGGCCTGGTCATCCAGTCATTTGCTCACAATCAACACACCAGGGGTGTTTAACATACCTGCCACTGGTGAATGGGCATTGCCTTCCTGAGACATTCATCTTCTGCTTCCAGGTTCATGTGCGTATACTGAGCCTACCGATTGTAAAACACAAAGACTTCAATCTTCACTGCTTAAGTATTTGATTATCTTATGTATTTGATTATCTTATTTGCTATCCAGATAGACATTGGTCTCTATCTTACATGTTTCCATTTAAACACAAAGGGCAGATTGTTTTCTGAGCCAGCACCCAGGTGTTTCCGATTCCTGCTCTGTGACCTCCACATGTGTTGTATTTTAAGCCCATCCTATGATGGCCACTTCTGAAATAAGCGTGCCTGGCTGCCCAAAACCTTCCACTAACTACTGCTCTATGCCTTGACCTCTGAGGAAGGCATGCCTCCATAAGCAGCATTCACATGTCTTTTGCTTTCTCTGAACATCCATCGCTAGCTGTTTTTAATAATCCATCTGCTTCCCAGATCCTAACTGTATCAACACCAGTCACAAACAGATCCTTGATTTTGTTTCTAATTTTTGCATTTAAATTTTTCCCATTTATAGGGGTCACTTGTCTTATTAATTATCAGTCTCTCTTTTGAACCTTTTCTATGGAGGAGGGTCTCTCTGTGGCTTTCCTAAAAAGTATTGATAGACTAAATTTCCTTGGTGTATGTATACTCAACTTGGGAAAATAGAATCATATCTCCTAGTATCAGTGGCAGGCAATATTTATTCAATAGAAAATAGCAAATGTATTTGGTCTTAGTTTTCTACAGACAAAATAGTTCTAGGAACAGGTAAAGATGATTTTTCAGCAACTCACACTTCCTTGTGTCATCCAGGTTTACGAGGTCTTGCACTCACTTCACTTAGGAAGCTAGGCCACCCATGCATTGGAATTCAGTCGCTCAGTAACATGAACATATGGTACCAGAACATAAATCCTTCCATTTTCCCCAATAATTTCATTTCCTTCAATAATTGTTTCTTTTTTCAAAACTCTTTGGGATATTCATTCAAAATTTACTATAAAAAGAATACACTTGCCACTATCTACAATTTGACCAATTTGCCCGTTTTATTATTTGACATGACTTTGGGGCATTATTTGCAGTGTAGAATGTAGCAGTTTGATCATTTGCCTCTCAAGAACCTGATCTTTAGAGACAAAGCTCACTTTAAATCAATGGTTTAATGAAGGGAGGAAGGCAACGACTCAACTTAAAAAAAGTATTTCAGTTTTCATTTTGTTAATTTGTGAATTGCATGCAGGCATATAATGTATTTTGATCAAAATTCATGCCACCTTCCCTTCTCCCCAGTTCCTCCTTTATCCCACCTCCCATTTTTTTCTTCCAGTTTCATATATTTTGTTTTAAACTCGCAGCATTCGCTTAGTGCTGCCAGGGTGTACATGTACTGGCAAATGGGCTGTATTTCTAATGAAAAGTACTTCTCCCTTCCCAAGTATCCATCAGCAGTCCATAGCTCTTCATCTAGGGATGGCACTTCATGAGCATATCTGCCACCTTTTGCTGGGATTTTGTCTTGCTTGACTTTATAAACTCATACCTGCTATGAGTTAGCTTAAGCAACTGCCCTGCCATGTCCTGAAAACACCTCTTTTTCCTGGAATTATCCCTTCTGGTTCTCTATGCCTTCTCTTCTTTCTTGATTGTGGAGCCTTGTGAGGATGGCAGGAGTCCTTTGGATTATACACAAAAGTTGTATAGTTGAATTATATGATAGAGTTATTCTAGACGTTTGAGGAATTTCCACACTGATTTTCATAGTACATGTTTGCACTTCTTCTAACAGTGAGTAAGTGTTCCTTTTCTACACATCCAAGCTAGTGTTTTTGGTCATTTGTTTTTATGATCTTGGCCATTCTAACTGGAGCAAAATGAAATCTTAAAGTAGTTTTGCCTTGCATTTCCCTGATGTTGCACCTCAGTCATTAGAGAACTAATGCTTAGTTTTTCTTAGTATTTAACTTTATGTTTTAAGTCCTTCATATATTCTAGACTCTAACCCACTCTTGGATATATGACTGGTATATCCAAAATTGGTTATTTCCCAATTTTCAGGCTGTCCCTTCCTTTGATTGATTTTGTTCTTTTCTATGTAGAAACTAATTCATAAGGACTCATTTACTAATTATTAGTTGTAATACTTATGTTTCCAGGGTCCTGTTCAGAAAGTCCTTTCCTGTATCTGTCAATTCAAATGTATTCTCCAGTTTCTCCTCTCCCATACTGAATCATTGGGAAATGAATTGAGATTGTTGGCCCTCTTACAGTTGAATTTGGTAGAGTGAGAGATGAAGATTTACTTATTTTTTTTTCTACATGCGGTCATCCAAGTGAATCAGAGCCATTTGTTGAAGGCACTGTCTTTCCTCCAATGTATAGTATTGGCCTCTTTGTAAAAATACAGTGTCTCTAGGAGTGTAAATTATATCTAGGTAATCAATTTTATTTCATTGTTCAATGCATCTGTTTTGATGCTATCTTAATGCTCTTTTTCTTGCTACGTATGGCTCTGTAGTATGTTTTGGAATTGGGGATTGTAATACCTCAGCAGTATTTTTGTTCCTTGGATTTGTTTGTCTATTCTGGGACTTTTGTGTTTTCAGATACATTTTAAGGTTATATTTTTATTATCTGTGAAGAATTGCATTAGAACTTTAATGGAGACTGTACTGAATCTATAGATGTCTTTGGTAGGCTGACCATTGTCACAATATTGATCCTACCAATTCATGATGTATTCTTCTGGTATATACCTCAATTTCTTTCCTTATAGTCCCAAACTATTCATTTTATAGGTCTTTCACTTCCATGGTTAGATTTAATGCAAGATATTGTTTGAGGTATGTAGAAGGCTGCCTGTTTTGTGTATAATTTTTCATCCTGCTGCTTTTTCTGAGCATGTTTATCAACTGTAGGAGTTTTAGGAGTTAGTGTAATGCTGGCTTTGTGAAAAGAATTTGGAAGCAGCCTTTAGTCTTCTATTTTATGGAACAGTCTGAGAAACATCAGCTTCAGTTCTTCCTTAAAGGTCTGTTAGAACTCTGCAATAAATCCACCTATGCCTGGGCTGGTTTGGGTTTGAAGGATTTTCATTGCAGACTGAACCTTGCTATTCATGATGGATTTATTTAAATATTTATGTCTTCCTGGATTACTTCGGCATGTCAGAAGCATTAGGAAACTCCTCCTTCATTTCTTTAGACTTTCCAGTTTTGTGCAATGGAAGTTTTGTAAGTGTGTTCTTCTCAACCTCTGGATTTCAATGGTGTCTAGTGTAATATCTCCTTTCTAACCTCTAATTTTATTAACTTGGGTCTTCTTTCATTTTTGCTAATCTGGCTAAGGTTTTGTCAGAATTGTTTATCCATTCAAAGAACCAGATCTTCCTTTAATTGTTTTTTTTCAACCTTATTTCATTAATTTCTGCTTTGATCTTGATCATTTCTCCCTGATTACTGTTTGGGGTATTTGTTTTGATTTTGTTTTTGCAAGGCTATAGAGGACATTGCTTAGTTGTTTATTTCAGTTTTGATGTAAGCACTTTCCTCTTAGGACTGTCTTCATTATACCCTATTGATTTAAATATGTTGCATTTTCTTATTTTATTTTACTCTAGTTAAGTTTTAACTTTTTATTTTTATTTTTTGAATAATCAAACAGTGTCATTAAATCTCCATGACTATATATTTTCTGTTATTTTATTACATTTAATATATCTACTTTTACTTTATTAAGGTCAAATAAGATATAAAGAATTATTTGTTCCATATATTTGTTGAGAGATGGTTTATTTTTATGTTCCTCTATATGCTCTGTTTTGTTGAAGGTTCCATGAGCTACTGAGATAAACATTATTCTCTAGTGTTTGCACAGAATGTTCTGTCTGTTACATCCATTTGATCTACGATGTCACTCACCTCTACTGCTTTTTTTGCGTACCTCCCCACCCCAGATTATAGGCAGATACATATATATATATATACACATATATATATACATCTTTCAGTCTGGTTATATTTATTCTGCCCTGCTATAGGCCAAAACAACTTTATTCATTAACCAGTAAAAACAACTCATATACAGAAGGATATCCCATGTCACCAGATGGTCTGTCCTTTGGTGAATGTAGAGTGTCAATGTTACCTAATATTAATTTGCTAGGGTTAACCTGTTGCTTGCTTCTAGAGAATCTTGATTTATAAGGTTTGGTGCATGAAAGTGCAAAATGTCTTCTTCCTGGGGATGTTCCTTTGATCAGTATGAAGTAGCCTACTGTATCTTTTCTAATTAGTTTAACTTTGAAGTCTACTTGTCAGATATTAGAACAGCAACTACTTCTTGTTTACTGCTTCCATTTTCTTAGAGAATCTTTTTGCATCCTTTCAATCTAAGATGGATTCTGTCTTTAGTTATGAGTATGGTTATTTTAATAGTGATAGCTCTTATTTTTTATTGTTTTTTTCCTCTTTTTGAAAACAGATTCTTTTCTGACACAGTGTATCCTGATAATAGTTTCTCCTTCCTCTGCTCCTCCCAGTTTCTCCACACACACACACCCTTCCAGATCCATTCAAATTCTGTCTCTCATTAGAAAAAAAAACAGACTTCTAGGAGATGACAATCAAACATGACTAAATATAATATAGTAAGATAAAGCAAAAGATATCATATTGAAGTCAAACATGTCAGCTCAGATCTGCACAAGAGTTAGAGACCTACTTGTTCTCTCAGTCAGGAGTCACATAAGAAATACTAAGCTAAAAGCTGTAATACATACACAGAGGACCAATTACAGACCCCTGTAAGCCTGTGTTTGCTGTTTCAGTCTCACTGAGTTCATGTGTGCCTTGCTTAGCTGATTCAGAGGGTCTTGTTCTCCTGGGGTTCTCCATCCCCTCTGGCTCCTATGCTCTTTCCTCAATGGAGACCAAACATTTAGACTCTCTGTCTGCACATAATGTTTGGCTGTGGCTCTCTGCAGCTATACCCATTTGCTGCCCAAGGAAGCTTGTTTGATGATGACTAAATAAGGTACTGATCTATGAGTATAGCAAATATAATTAGGAGTCATTTTATTGATACTTGCTTTTAGACTAGTAGTGTGGGCTTTTACCACAGATCTCTGTGCTATCTAGTCTCTGGTTCTTAGTTACCCAAGCAAGTTATAACTTGGTTATCCTTCTCATAATATATAGTATAGGGCTTAAGTTAAATCACACATTGGTCTGCTACTCCGGCAAGTTCTGTGCCACCATTGCCCTAGCACCTTTTGTAGGCAGGATAGATTGTAGGTCAGAGGTTTTGTGGCTGTATTGGTACTTAAATTTCTCCCTTGAAGGTACCTGCGGAGTAGCTTCCCACAACAAAGACACAGTATATAGGGGAAAAGGATCCATATAGGCCCCAGTTCTACTTTTCTATGTTCAGAGGGTTGTATGGTTGTTGCCTTTGGCAACAGAGACCCACTGTCAGTTTGTAGAGAGCAACCTTTTATCTTTGCAACAGTCTGGGTTGTTTGCGATTTCCATGGAATCCTTTGGCCAGCAACTCAATTGAACGTAACCCAGTCCATCTACTTGAAGCCTCATTTGGTGAAAAGAGATGGCCAATTGAGACTCAGTGTTCCTATTATTAGGAGACTTCATTAGGTCTCCCAATTATGATCACCTTCAAATACTTTAGGAAGTTTCCACTGCACTCGGTTTCCATATCACTCCTCAAACACCCCTCAATTCTAGCTGTCTCACCTCACATTCTCTCTCTCTACCCTATTTCCCCTTCCCCTCCCCACCAAATCCTCCCATTCTTATCCTCACTCACCCCTAGTCCACACCTGAAATCTATTCTATTTGTCCCTCTCAGGGAGATTCATACATCCTCCTAGACCTCTCCTCTTTACCTTACCTATTTGGGTCTACAGATTATAGCTTGATTATCATTTACTTAATGGTTATATACAGTTATAAGTGAATGCATATTATATTCATCTATCTGTGTCTGGGTTACCTCACTCAGGATGATTTTTTTTTCTAGCTGCGTTCATTTGCCTGAAAATTTCATGATGTCATTTTTTAAGCAGATGAATAATACTTCATTGTACAAATGTGCCATATTTTCTGTATCCATTCTTTAGTTGAGGAGCATCTAGGTTGTTTCCAGTTCCATGGTATTATGACTAATGCTACAGTGGTCATAGGTGAATAAGTGTCTTCACAGTAGGACAGAGTATTCTTTGGGTATATGCTCAAGAGTGATATAACTGGGTTTAAGGTAGACAGAGTCCCAATTTTGGAAGGAACTACCATATTGATTTCCAAAGTGGCTGTACAAGTATGCACTTCCACCAGCAATAGAGGAGTGTTCCCCTTTTTCCACATCCTCACCAACATGAGCCTTCACTTGTGTTATTAAACTTAGCCATTCTGACAGGTATAATATGGGATCTCTAATTACTTTTGATTTACATTTATATGATGGCTAAGAATGTTGAACATTTCTTCTCTCTCTCTCTCTCTCTCTCTCTCTCTCTCTCTCTTTCTCTCTCCCTCCCTCCCTCCCTCTCTCCCTTCCTTCCTTTCTTTCTTTCTTTTTGATTTTTCAAGATAGGATTTCCCTGTGTAACAGTCCTAGCTGTTCTGGAACTAGCTCTTGTAGACCAGGCTGGCCTCGAACTCACAGGGATTCACTTGCCTCTGCCTCCCAAGTGCTGGGATTAAAGATGTGTGCCACCACGGCCCAGCTCATATAACCTTTTTAAAGAAATCGCCCCAGATCTTTTCCATTGGAAAATTGGAAAAAAATTTCATAGACCCTAAAATAATCTGGATGGGAATATACCTTTAGTTCTAAAGGGTGATTATTTGGAAGAGGCAAATTCATTAGTGTACAACTTACATATAGTACAATTTATTCTTTTAGTATATAGTTCTGTGATCTGATAAATGCTTACTGTCCTGTGTTAAGCACGACCATCAGATGTAGACCATATCCATAATCCCCCAAGAGTCAGGGCCTCTCCTCTCTAACCCTGCTCCTACAACCGTTAATCTGTTTTCTTATTTTTTTTAAATATTTATTTATTTATTATGTATACACTATTCTGTCTGTATGTCTGCAGGACAGAAGAGGGCAACAGACGTCATTGCAGATGTTTGTGAGCCACCATGTGGTTGCTGGGAATTGAACTAGGGGCCTTTGGAAGAGCAGGCAATGCTCTTAACCACTGAGCCATCTCTCCAGCCCAATCTGTTTTCTTCTTGAAGCATATCTTCAAGAAAAAAAAACTCTGTAGATGTCATATCAGTAGAATCGTGTATTATGTGGTCATTAAAGCTTCATTTTAACAATGCAGTGTGTTGGACATACATGAGGTTGCTACACATTTTAGTACTCTGCTCCTGAGGATTCTAGGTAGCATGGCATTGTGCAGAGGAACTACAGTTTAGTCATTGGAGAGTCCTGAGGACATCTGCAGTTGCTGGTGATTATGGTTAGAGCTGCTATCCTCACTCACAGACTGTGAGCTCATCTAAGATCACACAGTGCTCTGTGCCTAAAGAAATGCCTGTAAGTGCGGTGTGCTGGATTGTAAGACAGGTTCATAGTTACTGAAGTTAACCAGTAGGGGTTAGAGAGATGGTTCAGTAGTTACAAGCATTTGCCATTCTTGCAAAGAACCAGGTTCGATTCCCAGCACCCACATGGTGACTCAAAACTATCCTTAACTTCACATCTAGATCAGACATCCTCTTCCGGCCTCCACATGCAGCAGGCATGCCGGTGGTGCACATACATGTAAGCAGGCAAAGCATTCACACATACAAAATGAGACCAAATTGAAAAAGGACAACTGGTATATTTATTTTAGATTTTTGTGGTCTTATTTTTATTCTAATTATACATGTGATGCATAGACAGTCTAGAAAATTAGAAAAATACAGAAAATTACCAAGAAGCCAGCAGCGGTTCTCAACCTTCCTAATGCTGAGAACCTTTAATACAGTTCCTCATGTTGTGGTAACCTCCAATCATAAAATTATTTTAGTTGCTACTTCATAATTGTAATTTTGCTACTGTTACGAATTATGATATAAATATCTCTGTTTTCTGATGGTCTTAGGTGATCCGCAGGTTGAGAATCACTGCTTTAAAGAAGCGAATTGCATATATTTTTCATTTTCATTTTGTGATATCCGACTCTAACAAAATAGTTGCTCTTTACCTATTTCGTAATATATTTCTCACCATATAAGTGTTGTTCTGTGTCACTAAATGCAATAATCTTTAATGTCTTCATAATATCTACATTTGAATTTAATGATAGGAAACTTATAAGGCAAGGTCCCAAGGATGAGATGTCTCTTTACAGAGATTAACATTCCTTGGTTGCGGCTCTTTGCCTATGTCCAGCTGTAAACAGCTCTCTGTCCTGTGAAGCTTTTGAGGGCCAGTTACGGTTAATATGTCCCATTGTTTTGTGAGAAATATGATTTGATGGTGAGGCCATGGGTAATAATAGAATGCTGATGTACTGGGCATTGTTTTTTCTCCTTGCATAAATATAAACTTTTTCTATATTTGTATAAGCAAATCTATTATTTTCTTCTTTGATGAAATTAAGGTTAGAGATTGTTATAAATAATCTCCGGCATTGCTAATTCAGGGGCTGTCTCTATGGAAGCAGAGAGTTTGTAGCTATCAGGAAGCTAGCTGCTCTCAGGGATGGAGTATGTTCATGCGCATGCCTGGTATAAAGAGGTTGCACCTGAGGTGTGTTTTCCTGACTCTGTCAAGGACCACCTGACTAGATTTGGCGAGGCAAGGAGGAGCAGAGCAAGGATCTGAGAACACAAAGACTCAGCTGCCCTTTTGGTTGCTTGGGAACTCTTCCTCCAATTCTCAACTTCAAGACAAATAGTGCTCAAGAAAGCATAACAAAGAAAGCTCCTCCCAGTGTGCGTTTTTTCTCCCATCAGGACTGAGTTTGTTTGCAAAGACCAGGCCCATGAAAAGGTCGTGTGTGTGTGTGTGTGTGTGTGTGTGTGTGTGTGTGTGTCTGTGGTGTGGTGTGATGTGTTGTGATGTGTTTACTCTAGGGAAAACTTGAAGTTTCTTTGGATGTGCTAAACTCTGAACGTCCTGTCTATCAGGTGTACTTAGCCAACTTTTTATATAGATTCATATAGTTCAACTATGCAGATACTAGCTTGCTCTCTGGCCTATGGATACGTCTTACCTAAACCAACCAATAACAGTTACAACTTTGGTTTTCTTTTAAAATAGCTGATTCTAGGGACTGGAGCTGTTCCATGGTTAAGATAGCTGCTCTTTCACAGCGCCTGAATTGAGATCTCAGGATGTCAGGGTAGGGGTGGGGGAGGCTCACAATCACCTCTAATGCTGTGTCAAGGGATTTGATGCCCATTTCTGGCCTCCGTGGGCACCTGCAGTTACATGCCCAAGCCCTGTCACCTGCCCACATACACATAAGTTTTTTAGTCTAAAAACTACAACATAGTTGATCAGGACTTGATTTTTTTATTTTAAAATCATTTAATTATTTTTTATATATTGGTATTCTGACTACATGTCTGTTTGTACATCACATGTGTACTTGGTGTCTCTGCAGAGACCAGAAGAGGGTGTCAGATCCCCTAGAACTGCATTACAGATGCAAACCACTGTGTGGAATTGAACTTCTAGTCCTCTGGAAGAGCAGCCAGTGCTTTTCACAGTTGAGCTGTCTCTCCAGTCCTTGGTTTTCATTGTTGTTGTTGGGAAAGCATTTAAAGAGCCTCTGGAACATGCCGTCCAGCTGGCTGGGAAAAGGAGGGAACTTAATGGAAACCAATCTGCTCACTCACTGGCAGATTAGTTTGGTATGGCTGTGTGGCAGCACGGTGTGTGATCCATTTACCAAGCTCATTGGAGGTTGCTAGGAATGGGGCCAGCAAAAATTCGATGCTAAGCGTGTCTTAAAGCAACTGTATCTGTCAGTTTTTCCAGTTTCTAAAGAAATGAGAGAAGGATGTGTTTTATTGAAGCTCTAGTTTTAGTGCTTTTTAAGTAAATTGGGCATTGAAAAAAACAAGTAATGTCACCAGCCTTTTAAAGCTGTCCTGGGTGCCTGCAGCCCACTGTTGTTTGCCCTCCGTTTTGAGTGGTTTAATCTAAACACATTAAGTCCCTGCCTTGTTCTCTCTGCATGGAGAGCATCTGGGTCTGAAAATGAAAGCAGTACAAGGAATCAGTGTTTGCATTCAAAGCGAAAGTATGCAGAGAGCCTCCTAATGGGTCTAAGTGTTCCGAAGGACATTTGGCATTTAGAGGTTTGGAGATGAGTGGTTTTTAATTTCTAAAATAAACACAATAAAGGCAATTGTTTTGGAAATCTAACAAAGCAACAAACATGTTCATCAGAGTTTGGTGTGGGCTTCATTTTTTCTAATGTTTTAATGTTATTTAATTGTTTTATATGAATGGATGTTTTGCCTACATGTCTGATCTGTGCACTGTGTGTGTGCCTGGTGACTGCAGAGGTCAGAAGACGGTGTCAGAGCCCTTAGAACTGCACAATGGATGGTTGTGAGGCACCATGTGGGTGCTGGGAATTGAACCCTGGGTCCTCTGGAAGGGCAGCCAATGCTCCTTGCTTAAAATTCACCATTTACTATTGTTTCCTTGAAAAGTTTTAAAAATGACTATGTTGTCATGTCTGTAGCCTTCCTAACATCATTATTAGGGACTCTGGGTAGCTGTGGTGATTTGAATGAGAAATGTCTCCCACAGTGTTGGGCATTTGAACTCTTACTTTTGAGGTGGTGTACTGTTGGGAGGTTTAGGTGGTGCAGCCTTGTTGGAGGAAGTATATCACTGGGACATTTGAAGCTTTGTGCTTTTAGTTTCCTGCTCTTTCTGCCACCTCTGCTGCTCACTGCCATGGTTCCCCACCATGACAGTGCCATGGTTCTTCACCAAGATGGTGCCATGATCCCCATCAGGATGGTGCCATGGTTTTCCAACATTCCCTACCAAAATGGTGCCATGCTTCCTCACCATGACAGTGCCACAATTCCCCACCAAGATGGTGCCATGGTTCCCCACCATGATGGACTCCTATGTCTCTGGAACCATAAGCCAAAATAAATTCTTTCTTGTCTAAGTTGCTCTGGTCTTGGTGTTTGCTCACAGCAACAGAAGAGCAACCATGTAGATTGGTATAGCTGGGAAGAAAAAACTGTATTAGTCTGTATGAACAATGTCCCCCCAAAGCCAGGTCTATGGAGATAGGAAAATCTCTTTTTGTAGACAAAAATAGAGAAAAAATAGTGATCTATATGGGTAATTTGTCTCCTTGGCTAGAATTTGAGGCAGTTGTGAAAAGATCTGTTGTGATCACTTTCTCTGTGAGCTTCCATGAGTCCCCACATATCAGCAGGAACAGAAAGGCATTCTTGTTCAGCGTGGGACAGCATTACCTGTACCATGGACTGCCCTGTGCAGGAACTCCCTCTGACAATGGGGAAAATGCTGTCTATTCTCTGCAAGTGTGGCTATGGTAGAGGAAGAGTCCATGTTTAGCCAGTTGAAGTTATTATGAAACAATTTTTAATTGTTACTATTTCTGTTTTTTAATTTCAATTTGATACAACCTTGAGCCACCTGGAAAGGGGAACTTCCACTGAAGAATTGCCTCAACCAGATTGACCTGAGGCCAAGTTTGATTGATGATTGATGTGGGAGGGCCCATCCCACTGTGGCAGCACCATCTGTAGGCAGGTGAGCCTGGGCTGTATAACAAAACTAGCTACATGTGAGCCAGAGAGCGAGGCAGTAAGTAGCACTTCTGTTTGGGCTCCTGGCTTGACTCCAAGCTAGTGATGGATTGGGACATGGTAGTGTAAATCAAATAAATGGTTTCCTCCCAAGTTGCTTTTGGTCATAGTGTTTGTCCCAGCAACGGAAAGCAAACTGAAACAAATACTAATAATTTTAATTGCTTCAAATCTCCCCCCCCCATAATTCTTTCCTTTGGTTCCAGTTCTGACCCCCAAGGCATTGTGTAGTAACTCTGTCCTTGACAGAATCCCTCAAAAGTTTGTGGAGTACTTTCATATCCTCCCATGAGTGTCTCTGGCCAGCAGGGACCCCAGCTTCAAAGTGTGGGTTTCCTCCTGCTCAGTGCAGAAGGAAAGGCCATTGTCACCTTCCCTGATCAGAGGCTGTCTTGCAGGGACATAGCTCAGTCTGGGCAGCTGCGTCTTGCTTGCATTTAGACTCTCCCTTCCACAGTAGCCATGTCTAGCTGAACCTCTTCCATTCCCTGCCACGCTGCTGAGGTGGGGCCCCAGCACAGAACTCTTACTGATAGTGAAGTTCATCTTGGTATCGACTCGACTGACTTCGTTTTGAATCTTGGTTCCATCAGAACTGCCCCTCCCAACCTTGTTTCTGACACTGGCGCATTTGGTAGGAACATCTGTGCCTTTGCTGAGGCCGTGGGCAACGCTGAGCACAGCACAGGGCCCCCTTGTTGCTTGGAAGGTTTTCCAGTCCTAAGATAGTCACCTCTTTGTTTTAGCACAGTATGATAAGGAAATAGGCCAGTGGTTGATTAAATCAGTGGTCTCAGTTGGAGGCTTTTCTTTGCAGTGCCTATACAGATTTCAGAGCAACTCCTTTACTTTGGAAATTTGAAATTCAACTTTTCTTTCAAGCCAGGAGATAGCTAGATAGAGAATTTCTTTTTCTCTTCTCTTCTTTCTTCCTTTCTTTTCTTTCTTGAGACAGAGTCTCACTATATAGCCTTAGATGAAATCCTCCTGCCTCTAACTTGGTAGCATTGAGATTAAATCTATTATTGACAACTACTTGTTGGCAATAATTTAAGGGACATAGCTCAGTTGGTAGAGTGCTTGCTGTCCTTTCTCAAGGCTCAGGGTTTGCTCTCCAATGTGGCATAAAACCATAAAATGGGATGGGGGACACACTCCTGTAATCCTAGCCTTTGGGAGGTGGGAACAGAGGATCAGAAGTACAAAGCAGCCTCAGCTATGTAGGGAATTTGAGACTAGCCTGGATTTAATGAGGCCAATAAAATGCTTTAAAAGATATATTAGAATTATTGAGACTAGTACAGACTATAATATAATAAAAGACCTTTGCATTTACTGCCTATGGTGAAGCCAGGCTGAGAGGCCAATGGGCACAATGTTAAGGAATGCTTTTAGCCACAGAGAACTGAACAACACCCTGTGCTGAGCACAGCAGCGACCATGCTGAGAACCCTGGCAAGGTCACCTGATGATGGTGCCACCAGATAGCCTTGGCTTGAGCATGGCTTTAGTCCTGCTGCTTTCCATGGCTGTTCTTTCTGCCACCTCCTTGGTGTTCAAAAAAGACCAGTGATGATGTGGGATGGTGGACCACAGGTATGTGACCTTGCTCCCCAAGATGAAGTGAACATCTGGTGCCAGCATTTTGACACATTTATTATTATTATTATTATTTGTAGCTCATGGAACAGTTAAGGATAAGGAAAATAAAGATAAGTAGAAAATCAGGTAATGGCAGATATCCTAGATACTGTGGTGAGCCTCGTGACTGTCCCTGTATGCAGAGTGAGGTCTTGGTTAATTTCTAGGGATTTGAAGAGTCTGTGAGGTCACCAACCTGCATCACTGAGTCTCTCTAAGGACTTGGGCACGAGACATCCAGAGAGTCCCTGGCTCAGCCTCCTAACAAGCTGCAGTGCCTTGAACAAACTGTCCTAGGGATGTCTACCTCAGTTTCCTCATTTGTCAAGCAGATTATACATATCTACCTCAGAGGATGGAGTGGGGGGTGTCAAGCTGAGAGCAGGTGAACACCATGGCCAATCCAGAAGTGGTGATCTGTGCTGGCCTGCTCATGAAGATGCTGTCTGTGGAGAGCGCTGACTTTGTCTTCAAGACCATGTCCCCTGGACAGAAGGAAGTCTGTCTGTCTTGCCTCCACAGGAAGCAGTCAGGCTGCAATGTTCATCTGTTCTCACTGGTCTTTGTTTAGGATGAAGACTAAGAAATTCCCATCCTGTAGAAATCTGGGTTTCTCGTTTCTAAAAGATGACCCTCCATCTCTTTGTTCTTCATTGTAGTGTCTACTCTTGTTTCAGTGCATGAGATGTGCTAAGTTTCTTATTTATTTAGGTGCTGACCATGTTCTGAGGATGGGGCTGCTGTTTTGTTTGATATTATAGAGGCAGGCACTCCCTTTCCCTGATAAGAGGTCCAAATTATAGTAAGTAGTTATTCCCCCACCCCAAATTATCCAGACTATTTTTGTCTGCCCGAGAGAACAGTTTCAGGCCTTTCATTTTTTTCTTTTGGTGAAGGGACTTTAAATACTCATAAGCTGTTGACACACACGCTGACAATAGTTTTAATCTTGAAACAGGAGTCTGCCTGAGTGGCGATAGACCTGAATTTGAATCCCAGCTGTGACCTAATTTACGCCCAGTCTCACTTTCCTCATTTAAAAAGTAGGAATAATAGAAAATATTGTGGAGTTCTGTGAGGGTGGTGTATGTTCCCAATAGAGGTGCCCGGTGCTAGCCAGTGAATCTATAACTTAATCTTGGTTGAGGATCATTTTTGCTGAGTTCCTGGGACAAACACAAAGCACTAATAGCCATATTATTTGTGGCTTATAGATTATGGCTTAAGGTTCTGCTTATAGGGTTTTATTTTTAAAATTGAAAAAAAACTTTCTGTATTTATTTAGTGTGCATGAGTATTCGCGTGTGTGTATCTCTGTGTACCACATGCTAGCCTGGTGCCCACAGAGGTAAGAAGAGGGAGTTAGATTCCCTGGAACTGGAGTTATAGATGGATGGGAGCCAACGTGTGGGAGCTGGGAATGGAACCCAAGTCCTCTGCAAGAGCAATTAGTGCTCTTAATCACAGAGCCGTCTTTGCAGCCTTTGTTTGTAGGATTTTAAAGTGAAATCTAATGAAGTCTCAGTTTGACCTCAAATCCAGCTTTCTGCTACATACTATTCTGTCCCGGGCAGACATGTTGCCAGTGTCTCCTTTACACAGAGTGCTGGTTGAACTAAAAATGCCTGTCACCTTGTTAGGAAATGATCTCAAAGTCTGGGAGAATGACTGACAGGTTGACTGTTGGCTAGATAGACAGGCAGGTGAGGAGGTAGAGGCCTGCATCCCACCTTGCTGGATTCCATGGCTATGCTTCCTCTGTAGGTGCCTTTGAGGCAAGATGAAGGGGAAAGTAACCCAGCAGACCGCTGATGGATAATAGAGGCAAAATACAGCTGACACTGTTACAACGGACTGACACAGGAGCAACTTACTCAAAAATGAGTTTGCTTAAGATCTAACAGTTTAGATTTAAAACAAAAAATTCTTGAAATTTCTTAGTCACTTATCTAGTTAGATATTTCATATTTCTTTTTCTAAAGTTTGTATTGAGTCTTTAATCAAACCATTGAAAACATTCCTCTCAGCTGAACTGCTGTTTTTTTTTTTTTATAATGACCGTACAATCTGCTTTGATATTTTTCTCTCTTTCTCTGCTTTTGGTATTAAAGCCAAACAAAACCACCTAAATCTCTTATCCAGAAATGTGTAGAGCCTGACAAGGAGACTCCATTTTAGCAACTACGTATTCAATAAAATTTAGAACATTGGGTTTCAACAGGAATGCCTTAATTTCTGTAATTATTGAGAACGTGTTTACATCGATGCAAAGAAGGTATGCATGCTTTCCTTGTGTGGGCAGAAGGCTGGGAGTTGCAGTCTGGAGGGAGTGTAACACTGGTTAAACAAACGTCAGAGTGTCCGTCTGTTTGGAAAGGACTTCAGGGGTCACTGTGGTGGAAGGACCTCTACAAGTATCTTCCCGATCCAAGCAGCATGTTTTGGAGATGTGTGTTGGCTTAGCTGTGGAAGAATGTTTTCAATAGGAACGGGTCTTGTGTAGTATCTAGAGGTCATTTGCATTTAAGGAAATAATTGGGAGCCTCAGTACAGCCATACTCAATAGGCATTGTAGGAGACTTTAAGAAGAAACTAATAGTTATTACAATTGCATGATCAGCACGTTACTATTTAAGTCATCAGTTTTGAAGGAATAGGGGTCATATGGAATGAGATTTGTCTTTCTGATAGGTAATATATAAAGCCATAGATTTTGGAAACACTCTATTTGTGTTGGAATTTAGATGATTTCAAGGGGTACAGGTTGGAGTGTTGGCTAATCTTGATGGTCAACATCTTAGGATTTGTAATCACCATGGGCATGAATCTCTGGGTATGTCTGTGAAGGATTTTCCACCTCAGGTTGATAGAGGTGGGAAGACCCACCTCATATGTGGCACCAAACTGTCTGTAAGCAAATTTCTTGTCAGACTTTCTTTGGACTCCAGCCCCCAAATAATGACATGGAGACACTATTAGCTGTGAAAACTTGGCCTTAGCTTAGGCTTGTTTCCAACTAGCTCTTATAACTTAAATCAACCCATTGCTATTAACCTATGTTTTGCCATGTGGCTCTTTACTTCTCTTTAGTATCATGCATCCATCTTGCTGGTGAAATCTGCTCACTTAGATTCATCCCCTGAGTTCCTGTCTCTACCTGGAAGTCCTTCCTAACCTCTCCTGCCCAGTTATTGGCCGTTCAGCTCTTTATTAAACCATTCACAATGACATATCTTTACACCTTGTACAAATATCCTGCAACACCATCTCATGGGTTGAGGCATTCATTGCTTTCCGCTTCCTGACTGTGGTGGATGCAGTGTGACCAGATACTCTATGTTCTTGCAGACTTAACTTCCCTGCCATGATTGACTGTATCCCTTGGAAATGTAAACCAAAACAAACCTTTTCTTCCTTAAGTTGCTTTGATAAGGTATTTAGTTGTGGCAATGAGAAGAATGCTAATATAAGCAGGCAGCGATAATTTAGTCTATAAGAAATAGCTCTTATCCAGAGGAATGGCAGCTTTCCTTTATGATATAAAAAACTTTTTATTCATGAGGCTGCTTTAGTCAGTTACCCTTACTCCCAAGTTAAGGGGTTCTTATGGCAGTACAACCTCTGATGCTGTATTTGTAGTAAATATACTTGGAGTAAGAGGGGTGAGGGAGGGAAGAGGGGAATATGATTTTGAAAAGTTTTCTTGGTGGAAAGATGTTACTTAACCAGTATTTCCAACATGAGTCATGAGTCACCAATTTTTTTGACTCTCTTCTTATGGTTCTTTGGGTGTGTTTTGTTTTAGAGTAAATTCTTCACATTTGATTCAACTTGGCTTGTGATGTGATTAGCTCACACTGCCATGCCTACTCTGTCTTAGATATTCTGTGGGCTTCACACATGTGATGAGAGCTTATGGCAGACATAAAGCCCATAATCAGATCAGTCCTTTCTTTTCTTAGACACTCACCTATGAAATACCTCCCAGCCACAGCTCGGTGCTAGAGATGCACAGGCCTGAATACCCATGTTTTTCCATACTTTTTTTCCTAGCACTAGTTGAAATAATGAAGGCACATTGGGAACTTAGAGCCACAAGATGACAGGAACCTGGGTCCTGGACCACTACTTGGAGCAGTTACCCAAACAAAATTTGTGTGTGGGGCTGTTATATGTGGTGTTATTATGATACCAACAGCTTTTTTTTTGGGGGGGAGTGTCTCTGTAAACAGCAGCTGTGTCACCTTCTTGGTGATCTCACCGTCGCTGAGTTCAAGGAGTACCTCACTCCTTCCATTTTGTTCCCACGTTTGGGCAGCCTTTGATGTTCTAATAGATTTTCCTTCTTTGCTGCCCATTTTTATATCTGTCCCTTTCATGCCATTCATATTACTTTCCCTTCTGAATAACCCCCCACATACCTTGCCATGTGAGTTCAGCCTTCATGCCTGACTCTTTGAGAGCTCCCCGGGACTGACCCAACTTAAAGTGGCTCTTGATCAATGGACCTCATTCTGATTGTTTCAAAGACTATTTTTAGATTGACAGTAAAATTGAGCAGAGGGAAAAGAGATTACCACATGTTCTCTCCCTTCACACATGTGTGGCTTTTCCTATTACCAACACCCTTCACCAGGGTGGCACATGTGTTACACCTGAACGGTTACATAGACAATCACCAGGTCCATGAGGTTCTGTCTTGGTGCTGTGCTTCTTCTGGGCTTGAACTAGAGTGCAATGACACCTGTCCACCATTGCTCCACAAAGCACAATGACAGCTAATGTTCATCGCTGACTTGACTGGATTTGAAATCACTTCAAAGACACACCTCCATGTGCCTGCAAACGCATTCCCTGAAGAGGGAAGGCCCTCTTAGTGCTGGTGGTGCCATCCCATGGGCTGAGTACAAAGGACAAAGGGAACTGAGTTCCAGCGTGCATCTCTCTCTGCTTTCTGGCTGAGGGTGTAGACATGACCAGCTGCTCCCAGCTTCTGCCACTGTGCCTTTCCTTCCACGATGCACACTACCCTCAGACAATGCCCAAATGAACCCTTTCTTGCTGAGGTTGGTTTATTTTTCTGTTGGGCATTTTGGCACAGCATCAAACAAAATAACTAATACAATGGCTTGCTTTTTCACAATGTCCCTGTTCACTATGCCCTGGGAATCACTAATGTCCCTCCCCCCATTTCCATAGTTTTGTTTTTCCCCAAATGCCATATATTTGAAGCATACAGAATGTAGTCTTTTAAGATTAAGATGGGTACAGGGGACTCCTGTGGTGGCCATTGCTATTCTTATGGGCACTAAACAACTTTAGGTAAAAAAATATGGTGTTTTCACATTTTTCATATTTGATATGGAAACAATATCTAATGTGACTCTTTATTCCTGGGTTTACTTTAGTAACATCTGCATGGCAGGGACCCTGACAACATTTTGGTGTCTTCAGTAGGCATCTGTCATGGAATGGTCTGTAAACCATCTCAGGTTGTATGTCCCTGTTGATTATCTGTAGTTGACATTAGAAAATCCTAATATTGTTATTCCAATTGTCACAGCTGGAGTTAGAGGATGCGCACAGCTATTTCCATGTTTAAGTTAAAATGCTACCTGATCCACATGGTTATTTAGTCATTGGATGCTGTAAGTGGTTGCTGGAGGGGTTACTCTCTTAGTCCACTTACCCATCTTCCTTTAAGAATGACACAAAGGGCCCCAAGTTCTAAGCCCACCCTAGAGTCGGATCACTGCAGTCACCTGTTTGACTTCTAGAAAGTGCTGCTTCCTGTCCTGGAGACTGTGGGAGCTGCTGTGGTCTGGGAGGAGCAGAGCCAGACACCAATGTGGTCCAGAAAAGAGCTACATCAGCCCGCCTCAGCAGAGAGAATCACAGAAGCCGCCTCAGGGATATGCAGACCGTGCTCTTTAAGGATGCCCCTCATCCCTTGCCTGGTCAGATGTACTGGTTTCCCCCAATTTAACTTTGCCCTCTCATGGTTTGTTTTCAACGAAACAATCAGGATGGTCCTTTCAATGCCACATCTTGTTACTTTTCTGCCCCAGCTGGACTCACCAGCCAAGTCCTTTGGATGGCCTCTGATTGTCTCTGCCCTGCCTTGTGCTCCTTCTGTGACTATTAGCAACTTTCCTCCTGTGCCTCACACACTCCAGTTCTTGTTACCTCAGGGCCTTTGCACCTGCTGGCCTTGCGGCCTCATACGCTTCTTCAAGTGGCTCTGTCTCAGAGGCTCTTTCCTGCTGTCCTGAGCTCCAATCTCCGATCTCCTCACCAGCAGCCCCTTCTTCAGCACTTGCCCACTTACCAGATGCATAATTATGTAATTATTGTCTGTGTCTCCCCACTGGAAGAGTTTGATGAGGGCAGGTTCTTTATTTTAGCCAAAACACCTAGTATATTCTTTGTGTGTGTCTTGAGTACAAACGGATAAATGAAGACATTCAGTGCTGCTGCATGAGAGAATCCTGAGCCATTTTATTTACCTCTGGTGTCTTTAGGTTTCACAACGATCACTGACCACTGAGGAAACGGAAGGATTATTCTTAACAAGATTAACTTCTCTCAGGCCTTTCTCGTTTAGCTCCCTGGGTCTATGGCTACGGCTGTTACTCTTGCCTTTCTGGACCTTATGCTGAAGGACAGAGGAGGGGTGGACCTTTATTTACTTTGGCCAGAAGACACCATGGGGGAGGCCAAGATTTCACATCTCTGTAGCAGGTCTATTTTTTTCTGGCTTAGAGCCCCCAAATAGTTGACCTGAGGGGGGAGAAAAAAAGAGCCAGAGGGTAGATCAAGAGTGCAAAAATGAGAACAAGAATGAGAATGTACTAAACAAGGGACAGGAAAAGACAAGGCTGGCAAAAGCTGCTTCCGAATGGCCAAGCCAGCCGACTCTGCCTGGATGGGATAGAGAATAAGCCAAACTCTGCAGGTGGGCCCGTCTCTCCAAAAGCTGCCCCCCCAACCTGTGGTCTAGCACGTGGGGAGACAGACTTAGCCATGTGAAGATATGCGGTTGGTTGGGAAGGAGGACTTTGTAAAGTCCCCTCACTTGCCACTACCAGGAAAAGATACACTGCAAAGTGCCCTTTTTTGCCCTCAGTTCTTGATTTGTTGACTCCCAAGCAGAGGTCCATTTCCTCCCTGATCTCCCTCCTTGTTCCTTAGGAAGATTTCCGGGCTGTTGTCCAGGGCAGGCTGCATATTTCTCTCCTTCATTTTCATTAATCGGCGCATTCTCCAGCGCCGATTGGATGCTCTGCCCAGCTGCCTCCTCATTTCTCCCTGCTCAGGCTTTCCCTACTGGGAAAGGGGGAGGGGTAGGCTTTTACCTGCTTGTGCTTTCATTCAGAAGGGGGAGATCAAGAATAGTGCTTGTTTTTAGTCCAGGTATTCTTTCTTTCTTTCTTTCTTTCTTTCTTTCTTTCTTTCTTTCTTTCTTTCTTTCTTTCTCTCTTTCTTTTCTCTTTCTTTCTCTTTCTCTCCTTTCTCTCTTTCTTTCTTTATTTCTTCCTCTTCCTCCCCCCCATTCTTCTTCTGCAAAAGGTCTTCCCAGTGTTGGGGGCTCGTTTGGGGGTCAGAGGTTGGCACTGTTCTGGGAGAAGGAAGCAACAGGAAGCATGGTCAGCTGTGATTGGGCTCTGACTCTAGACCTGGTGTTCTTATGGATCTTCAGCGTTACCTATAAGCTAAGGACTTGGGGCTACACAAGCTTTGTTTGTACTTTCGGAATCCATGGTTCTGTTGCTGAGGATGGTCAGGTTCTTTGCCTTGCATTGGGTGTTCCTTGGCAGGGTCTCGAGTGCTCTTAGGAATAGCCTGCACCGTGGTATGTGTATACATGGTGCATGTGTGCCAAGGACAGAAGAGTGTGTTCTGGCTCAGCTGCTACCGAAATGAGAGAGGCCAAAAGCACTGTTCGTTGCTCTTACACTGCCGGGAGGGTCCTCCTGTGGAACACAGGGCCGCAGTAGTCTGCTCCTCAAAAGAGACCTTTGATGGTTATAACACTGTTCCTTGGCCAGGACAGATCAGTTTACAGAGACTCAGGCTCTTTGTGTTCTGCGTCTTGGTTTAGATTTGGTATGTTTAAAGCTGTCAGCTGAATTACCCTGACCACCAGACAGCAATTGGTTTGACATGAACCCACAGTCCTCAAATGTTAACTAGTAAGCATGGGTGGTTGCTGTCTGCGAGGGTTCAACATGACTCTAAAGTATGGGACCTCACAGTCTTTTACTGTGCGGTAATTGTCAAGCCATTTGAGTTATGAATTATAGAAAGAGTGTGGGGAGATACTTTCTTAGGCCATTGGTGATGCTGGTCACTGACAGGGTGTTATCTTCCCTTAGGGAACACAGTGTCTGGAGCAGACAGGCCTAAAGACCCGAAAGAGGTGATACGGAACTTTCATAGAGAACTGTTTTCCCCAGAGCGTTATGGGGAACTTCAAAATATAAACCTCAGCAGAATTTACAATTACAATTTTATTCTTTAATTTTAAATTCATTACATGTGTCAACTCAACTGAGCCTGGCAGTTTGGAGCCTCCCTGGGGGTCTTAAAATTTGGTTGGTAATCCACTAAACCAAACAGCAGTCTTTCAAGATTTAATTCCAAAAAGAATAAGAAATGCATTTCCAAAATGAAATTCGAATGGTGTTTTTGTAAATTCCCAATATCCTTCCATTAGAGCCACGGGGTTCTGCTGATTTGTTTGGAAACCATCAGCGGGCTAAAGGTAACTGAGTTAGGCGTCTGCCCACGAGCAGGAGCTCGGGGAGGAATGGATTGGAACGAAGCGCCCTCAGTTATCCAGTGAAGCAATTCATCTGTAATTCTGCAGCAGATGGCGTGGGCTCTGGGCTCGCAAGACTGGGGATGGTGTAGCTCTGTTGTCTTGTAGAGCACACAGGTAAGCAGAACAGAAAAACAACAGGAGCCCCAGAAGTGTCCCGTCTCAGGGTAGTGTTCATTCCCTTACACTGAAGCCTGACAGGTTCTACACATCTCTGTTCCTCACAAGGCTCTCAACCGAGCTGAACTCTGTCCCTAACCTTCCCCCCATTGTTCTGGGCTTTCCCCAGGGGCCTGCAGAACACATTTAATTCCTCATCGGCATGGCAGACCCTCAGATATTTGTAGTGTGACTGTTTACCCAGGAGTCTGCTCTTCTCTGACAAAACAGCTCCAGTTCCTTCAATTGTTCTTCCTGTGACAACATACCTTTTGCATCTCTTTGGCATCTTGGTCGCTTTCCTCTAAACATGTGGCCGGTCTTGTCTGTTTATATGCTGAAGCATTCCCTAGGGGTATCTGACAGGGTTGATCACAGCTGGACTGTACTCATTCCCTGAGGAATTTCTGGGTTTCTCCCGTTCTAGACAGGGCAGAAGTAGCATTTTATGTCTCTTAAGACTGACTCATGCTAATTACTAACTAAAAACCCATCCTGTGTCCAGTCGTTAAACAGTGTTTTATTGTTGTGACTGATTATTTTGAGACCAAGTGATTACTAAGAGAATTCAGGAATGGAGGTGTTCAGTTTTGTGGTTTGTTTTTTGTTTTTGTTTTTAGATAGTATCTCAAACTGACCTCAAATTCACCGTGCAGCACAGGCTAGCCTCAATCTCACAGCAATCCTCCTGTCTCGGCCTCCTGAGTTTTGGGATTACAAGTGTGTTCTGCCGTACCCATCTGGGAGAGAATATGATAATTTCTGTTTTCTCACACCCCACCCTGTATGTTTCCCGCTGCCGTGTGGGAGTCAAGTAAGAGTTGGGTATATGTGTTCAGCGTCCATGAGTCTTATGCTTTCATGTAATCTGTAAATTAGTCATTTGGAAATTAACCTATTGAGTGCTCTTAAAAGCCTGCTTCTGAAGGCGAGGGATGTGGCTCAGAGGTAGAACATTGGTCTGACATTCATGAGGCCTTGGATTGGATCCTCAGCTCTAGAGTGGGAGAGATGGAGGCTGGGTCTGCTCTGGTTTTACAGGCAATCTCTGCCTTGAATTGTTTTTTAGTCACTTTTGCTGCTAGAGAAACAAAGGTCTTTCAGTTCCAGAGTGGCTAATCAGTCCCTCTGTCACTTTGGCCCTCATAGTTTCTATCCCACTTGGATGTCCCGAAGAAGAAGGGCCTTTTAATTTGTTCCTGGTCCCTCCCTGCTGAATGTGAGTTTTTGCTCTCTGTTTCCTCCTGTCTGGAGTTAGAAGTCATTCCTACCCCAAAGGTAACTGCCGAAGAGATGTTTTGATAGTCATTTGACCTATAAAGAAAACAACCTTCCTTTAAAAAAATGATATTCTAATATTTCTCCACCATTTTAACCAATTTGTGTTGATATTAATTTTGTTGGGTGTTAAATTTGAGTAATCCTGATATTTTACACTATAAAAAATGAGTCTCCTTTCGATATGTTTTAATTCAGTGGTTCTTCACTCATTTGGGTCATGTGTACCTTGTGTTGCCTTCTAAGCGTCCCCAACAGAGAGAATTATCTATAGGTAAATGTCTCTGTTGCATGTATCTTCAGGGAGATGAAGGAATGCCGTGCCCACCCGTGTACTTCAGGAGAAGCTTTGTGTTGTCTCGAATACACATTGAGTTGAATGTACCCAGGGGTTTATTAGGAACCCCTTATCAATGTGACTAAATGGAAAACTTTAGGGACGTTACCAGGCAGCTGGGTATTTGCTGATTGTGCAGTACTGTAATACAGAGAAAAGGGTGCTGGCCTGGTATGGGAAGCTCCAGGCGGGTCGCTAGACCTGATCTTTTCAGTGTTCTCCCTGAAGTGAGGTAGTAGTACCTCGCAGGGATTCTTGCAGAATAAAGAGAGAAAATAGTAAGGGAACACTTACGCTAATTGTTGTGTGTGTGTGTGTGTGTGTGTTTGTGTGTGTGTGCAAGAAGCAAGAAATCAACATAGGGTGTCTTTCTTCAGAATGCTGTTAACCTTGGCTTGGGGTGGAGTCTCTCACTGGCTTGGAGCTTGCCAAGTAGGCTAGGCTGGCCTAACAGTGAGTGTTAGGGATCCATCTGTGTCTACCTCCTGAGTGCTGGGATTACCAGTGTCTGCCATTGTGCTTGGTTTCTTAATGTGGTGCTGAGGATGAAACTCAGGTCCTCATGATTGCGCTTGAGCTGTCTCCCCAGAGCCCCATGTTTTATGGAAATTCTTTAGCTACACACAGAAATTTGAAGCAAATTACTCTCTGCTCTTGTAACGTTCTTTAGTGTCACCCAAAGGCAATGTGTGATGACCTGTGAGGAAGAGAACTGGCTTGGATTGTGGGGTGCGGTGGGGAGAAATCAATATACACATTGTTGTGTTTCTGACTCTCGATTCCTGAGCTGGTTAGCATAAGACTTCCTGGTACCTGCAGTGTGTTTTAACCTCTCTATAAAATGACAAAGTTATCCTGGATTTTTTTTTAACTTTTCAGAGACTTTTGCTCTACAGGGAAGGTATTGTACAGAATATTATAATAAAGATGTTTCAAATATAAAAGAAATCAAAGTTTGGCAGCTCACTTACACTATAATGTTAGAATAATGGTTTATGGCACGTATTAGTAAACTTTCATAATTAAATTGGTGTATTAGTTCCTATTAATCATTCTCATGCTCTTGTCCCTAAAGCCCTCTCACAGAGAGGCTGTGTATGATATTTGAATATTTTGGAAAACAGCAGAACAAGTTTTGATCATCTTATAGAAAGTTGACAGTTACCATGAAGGAGCCATAAAAATGTGTTGAGTTTGCATTTTGCCTGTTCATATACAAGCCAGCACCCATAGCCTTTGAAGCAGTCCTGAGGGCTACAATAAACTTTCTCTCAGAAAATGGATCCATACACACAGAAACAGCCTTGTTAATGATGTTTACATGTACTGAGACTACCTGAACCCCTTATACACTCCTTCCATGGCCCTAGGTTGCAGAACCCCACCCTGTAGTAAGAAGCCCGGGGGCCCTTTGTTTGTCCCGGCTAGCTTACACCTAAAATCACCACACAGAAATTGTATTAATTAAATTACTGCTTGGCCCGTAAGCTCTAGCCTCTTATTGGCTAACTCTCACATCTTGATTCAACCCATTTCTAATAATCTGTATGTCACCACGAGGTAGTGGCTTACGGGGAAAGATTCAGCACGTCTGACCTGGCAGCTTCATGGCGGCTCGGCTCTATCTGCTGCTTTCTTCCTCCCAGAATACAGTTCTGTCTTCTCTGCCTATCTAAGTTCTGCTCTATCGGGCCAAGCAGTTTCTTTATTGGTTAACCAATGAAGCAACACATGAACAGAAGGACCTCCTACACCACCACCCTAAACACATGAATTATTCTGTTTGCATTATTTGATTTGAAAATGCTTTGCTAATTGTCCAAGCATGTTGGTTAGTTTAGAAACTAAAAAAAAACATAGATTGCCTAACAAGTAACATTGTCATTGACAGAATGTCAGTCAGTCTGTCTGTCTGTCTATAGCTGTATGTAGGTGCCCTGCATGGTGGATGAGAACATTAGTGTGATAAAGGAAACACTGGTGTGAGAAAGCCCAGGAATTGGACTGACATAGTTACCCTAGAGATAGTTTAAGAAAAAAGTCCTTGGAACACACAGGTTGGTACATGAACCCATTAAGAAGCAGAGACCATTCCTTCTCCACTGATCTGAGACACCACCATCTTTGTTATGTAATTTCTGAATGTTCTTGTATCTGTCTCTGGTCTCTGCTTTGGGTTCTGTCTCTCTGCCCCATCACACTGTTTACAAGACCCTGGTTTTATTCTTTATTTTGTTTTGCTATGGCAAAAGCTTTTCCTTCTCCTTTCTGGAAATCCCAGCTTTGGCCTCCATCTTTGGAGACCCCTCCCCTGTGCCCCTCTAACCTTGACCCCCTCCCCAGGAAAGGTCAAGACCATGTCCACAGGCTATTGAAACTGCTCGCCAGAAAATAAACATGTGGTTTCCCATGTTTCCCTTGTTTCCTCTCCGGTGGTCTCATTGGCGACTTTCTGTTCTCTTCAGGGCCACCAGGGAGTGCAGGTGCCTAATTAAACATGGGTATCTTTTAATCTGGTCTGATTTGGCTTGATTGGGGTTATTTTGTGTTGGCAGAGAACTCGTGTTAGAAAATATTCTTAACACTTACCTTTCAAATATTATTTCCTGTCCAAATCTTTGTTCTTATTTATTCTTCCAAATAGATTTTGAATTATTTTGTTTGATATTCTTTGAAAATATTCAGTTTGAGTTTTGAGTAGAATATCTTAAATTTGTAGATTAATTTGGGGGAGATAAATCTTGCCCGTGTATCTCATTGTTTCCAGAGTGTCTGTGTCCGGTGCCATCCTGGACCATAAATTATTTCTCCGGACCAGAGGGGAGGCATGGGAATAAAGACACAACTCACATGACTTTATAGGGAGGGAGATTCTCAGTGATCCCTCATGAAATCCTGAGTTCACATCCTGAAAATTTCCCCATGTTTATTCTCCAAACAGCTTTTATACCAAAACGTAAACTGAAGGGGAAGTTCATTAGCATTCTGTTCCCTAGGTAACCAGGTGAATGGCTTTAGTCACATCCACACCTTTGACCACACCTTTCTATGCCCATTTAGCCACATCTTCCTATCTTCCCGCTCTGCATGCCAGCTCTGTCAGCAGACCGAATTAGCATCTCTATCCCAGGTGTCCTCCAAATTACAAAGAAAGGAGCAGAACGATATTAGTATATCTTGATCCTTTTAGGATGGCGACATCCTGTCTGGAAGGCTATGTGACCACCTTTTGTGTGGCCAGGTATGAGCTGGTCTGTAAGTTTCGCCGCCATACAATGTAGAGCCTGTATACTGCCCCACACCAGAGGTTTCAAGGAAGTATTTTTTAATGATTTATTTTTACTTTTTCTGTGTATTGTTGTTTTACCTGCTTGTATATTTGTGTGAGGGTGTTGGATTCCCTGGAACTGGCATTGCAGACAATTGTGAGCTGCCATGTGGGTGCTGAGAATTGAACCCTGGCCCTCTGGGAGGAGCAGCCAGCGCTCTTAACTGCTGAGCCATCTCTCTAACCCTTCAGTGAACTATTTCTAATGAAGTATTTGAGAATTTTTTTTTATGTGGCTCCCAGTGAGTTGACAGAAAGGTGTCAACACACCCATCTGCAGTTGTGATTCTGGCATTGATCTGTAGATTTTATTAGGACAGGTTATTGTTTTCAAAAGCAAAGCCTGCAGCTGAGTTCAACTGGGGACTTGAGTGAGGTTTGTATGTGGCAGTTCTGTAAGCGGAGTCTGTCTTTACCACATGGTGGGTGAGTGGCTTCGTAAGAAGAGTGGTAGACTTTCAATGACCACGTAGCCAGAGAGACCTCAGTCTCAGCCTGGGATTGTCACCTGCAGCTGCCACTCAACGCTCAGCCCATTCTTTCAGTAGTCCCTTCCGGGGAATCTCCTACACAGCTCAGCCTAGTTGCTTTCTTTTGAGCCTCCTGTTCACTATTCTTACTCTTCCACCATCAGATTTCATTTCTCTGCCATCCTCTCTCACCGCCCTGCCTGTCTCAGCAGCTCCTTCTGTTGACTTCAGTACCATCCCCTTCCCTAGCCAGAATCTTTGATTGTATTTCTGATGTCCTCGTGATTACTAAGTGGGAGGTCTCATCTTAGTGCTGGGAGAACTAGGTCACCTCTCTCCAGTGGACATATCGTCTTTACCATCGTAAAGTGTGGTGTGGGTCTCTCGAGAGAAGCATCATGCATCGAGACTGTGCAGTCAGGGGAGGATGAACCGGCAAAGGTTGTGGTTAATCTCTTGCCTAAGTGGTAGTCCTTGTTCGCCTGGCCAAATGAAAGACTAATCTGACCATTGTTTGGAGTTGATGCACATTAGACATCTTTGTGACCCGTGAAAGTCTTTGATCTATTTATACAATCTGCTCTGTGTTTAAGAAAACCGCCAGCAGGCCAGGCCTGGCTCTATGTATGGAGAATTTGCAGCCCTGTAGCAACCAGGAACCCGACTAAAGCAAGCTGTTCTTCGTTTTTAGGAAATGGAAAGTCGTCTGAGTTTCCTCTCTTGGTCCTGTCAAATGTGTGCTATTGTTTTCGTCTTTTCCTTTTCGGCTCTCCTTCCTGTGCTCTTTCTGAAGCTGCGGCATGGCAGGTTTCCCTTGGCACATCACTTTCTGTGGATTATGTTTGTGTGACACACACGAACACAAACAGGCTCACTGAGCGCCAGTTGTTCTCCAGAACACTGCAGTTTATATTTACACTAATTCATAATTTTCAGTGCCTTTCTGAGAGTATGATTGCAAGCCGGTATGAAAAGAGAGCAATTTTATTTCAAAAGCATTTTTAGGTCAAATAATGATACAGTCACCGGGAGGAGGAGCTCCATTCGGACTGTGGCTTGTTCCCCCTTAACTCAGCATCCCACAGTGTCATGCTGCTGTAGGGCTCTGTCAGGCTGACACTCATGTCCAAGAGCCTTACTCTGACTTCCTTTTCCTCTCATCGAAGGATGAGAAACTGGTTTATTTTTGTTAGGCAGCAACACCCAGAGCCTTCTCCACATCGAGTAAGCTGTGGGCGTCTCTAGAATAGATGACCATTCTATTCCTTGCTCTCACCTCCCTGCCACTCCCCTAGGCCAGGCAGGATACATCCTTTCTCCCTAGAGGTCTGCTCTGGGCTGCCTTTTTGTACTTCAGGCAGGGAGCATCCTGAATCCTTTGAGGCCTGCAAGACCCTGAGATGATCTGGCCAACCTGGCTGTCGGCTATCCCCTGACAAAGCCCCATGTACCAAGACCATGAGCCTGTTGTCTCATTCCTTTGAAGGAATGCTTCTTCTTGGAAGCAGGATACTTTGTAAGGCTGTGTACTCACCAGAAACTCTTCAGACAAGGGAGAAGGCCAACCCAGATGAGAAAGAAGGCTTAAGCTTCACTCAGAGGAGACAGGCCTTCTTGTTTATCTGAAAAAAATGTATGTGAATATTTATGGTTCATGCATTGAACAACATTCTCGCACATGCCAGGGCCTGAGCTAAGAGTAAGTATCATGAATCTTTATATTTATGGTGGTATTTCATATATGGGATAACATTATTATGCACACTGTTGTATGGGG
Organism: Bramus lutescens; assembly: GCA_001685075.1. NCBI lineage: Eukaryota > Metazoa > Chordata > Mammalia > Rodentia > Cricetidae > Bramus > Bramus lutescens. Next base: position 245,490 of record LOEQ01000219.1, on the reverse strand, counting down.
GATAAGAATTCAAAATAGTGAACAATCACACTTGGCATATCTAGCAAATTAAAGAAATGCTTCTTTCCTATTCTTTGTCTTTGACTTTCAGAACAGTGCAGGCCAGCCCTGACACCTCAGGAAGGCATTCTGGGAAAAGGTCATTGTTGGAAGGAGGCTTTGTGACATTTGAGCTCTCTCACATGAAGTGTCTGTGACAAGTGTCAGTGTTGCGGGCCTGTGCCCTCCCTTGTGGTTTCTCAGAGCCAGAACAAGGAAGTATACTGATGCCCAGACTTACTCGTTTTTCAGGGACAGAGGACGGTCTATGCAAAGTTTGGGAAAAATGTTTATCTCCCTGAAGATGCCGAGTTTTACTTTATTTATGACGGGTCGCATCAGAGACACGTGGTGATTGCTGAGCGCATCGAAGCTAATGTTCTTCAAGCCAGTATTCCAGGTGAGGAGGCTTCTGAGTGGTGGTGGGGCATCTGTATCTTCCCTCCAGGGTATCTGCCAAGAGAAGAATCACAAGGAAAAAGAAGAAACACTCGCCAAGTTCAGGAGTTCACATGGGTGTATGTGCATGCTGTTAGGGAGGCCACTTGTCCTGTGCCACCAACTCCTGGGGTCCCTCCAGTAGAGTCTGCCTTGA
>LOEQ01000219.1:204919-214986 GCA_001685075.1 Bramus lutescens | reverse complement strand
GAGAGAGAGAGAGAGAGAGAGAGAGAGAAAGAGAGAGAGAGAGACAGAGACAGACACAGACACAGAGAAAGAGAGACACAGAGAGAGAGAGAGAGACAGCAAAAGAAAAACCCAGACACAGAGAACAGAGGGACAGAGACAGGGAAAAGTGTGTCACTGGGGGTGACACTCCAACAAGACCACACCTCCTAATCTTTTCCAAAACAGTACCACTAACTAGGGACCAAGCATTCAAACATATGAGCCTATGGGAGCCATACTCATTAAACCACCACAGTACTAAAAGCCAAACTGTTGCTGAATATCCAAACTGTAGTGATAAATGGTAAGAAATTTAGGCTGGCAAAGTGGTTCAGCAGGTAACAAGCACTTGGAGCCAGACCTGATGGTCTGAGTTCCACTCTGGGGACACACACAGTGGAAGGAAAGAATCAACCCCTGTGAGTTGTCCTCTGTTACACACACACACACACACACACACACACACACACACACACCCAGCACATGAATGCCACACACATAAATGCACACATACACTAAATAAATAAATCAATAAAATTTAGTGAAGGATTTAAAGAATTAAAAGAATAGTCTCTTGCTACATATGCATTTATGGAAATCTAAATATGTCTAAGTATGTATTATGTTGGTTTGTTTATTTTGCTGTGTTGTGTTGGGGATTGAATTCACAGCCTGTCACACATGCAGCCTGTGGTAAGCAAGAACCTGCCTGTACCTTCTCATGCTTTATAAATGATCTCTTCCTAACAAAGCCCCTTTGTATTAGTCTGTGTGCTGGTAACTGTGGCTCTAGCACTGAACTCTAGCGGTAAGTCAACTAGGAAATTTAAGTTAGTCAAGTGTATTCTGAAATGGCTTTAAGAATAAAATTAAGTTTTTATACTTCTCATTTACAAGAAGAAGGTTAAGTGTTTTATTTCACGTTTAGTTTTGTAATAAAAAAACTAATGTTGCCTGATGCGCTTTTCTCACACAGGAGTTCAAGGTCAAGGTTGTCTCAGGGGTAAACAGAGGGCAGATAGTTATCTTGGGCCTTGGGCTTGTATGATGACCCCTCTTCCAAGCTCCACTCCTCATGCTAGGTACCACCCTGCTCCAGTTTGTTTTCTGAGGCTATGATAAACACCACTGCCAAAATCACTGTTGGGGAGGAAGGGGTTTATTTGACCAACAGTGGTGCTTACTGACTGCTTCACCGGCTCATGCTCCACTTTCTATCTTTCTTAATTTTTTTAGATTATTTGTTTTGTTTTATGTGTATGAATGTTTGGCCTGTCTGTGTGTACTATGTGCATGCCTGATACCTGCACAGGGGGTCAAAAGAGGTGATATTATTCCTTGGAACTTGAATTTTGGGTGATTGTAAGCCACCAAGCAACTGCTGGGAATTGAACCCAGGTCATCTGGAAGAGCAGCAAATGCTCTTAACTGATGAGCCACCTAACCTGATTCTGCTAGCTTCCTTAATAGTCCAGGTCTACCTGCCTAGGTTGGTTCTGTCTACAGTAGGCTATAGACATCAATCAAGATAGTCTCTAGGATGGCCACAGGCCAATCTAATCAAGATAATTCTTCAACTGATATCCCCTCTGCCCAGGTGACTCTAGACTGTATCAAGTTGACAATGAAAACTAAATCATACTTCCTTGGTAGCATACATCCATTGTAGATGTGGTCTACTTCTTTCCTAATCTCCTGGAGCCCAGAAGAGAGAAAAGCACTTCTTATAGGGCACACTGACAGAGGTAGCCCACGGTGCATATCTAGGCACTTAGCGCCCACTGCCCCTTTGTAGTTTGGTACGATGGGTACATATTTTGACCTTCGGATGTTCTAGAATAGACAGTGAATGAGGCACTTGATCTGCCAGCGTAATTTTGTGGGAGGGCTCATCAGCTATGTTAGTTGGGTGATTTTCCAATCAAGGCGGCTGAAGATTTATTGTAGAACCTATACTGATATCATCTTGGGTTGCTTAAGGGTTCAGCTCATTAACATATGATTCTGTGTTTCTTCCTATCTTCATGGGCTAAGGAAATAATTATGGTCCCAAGAGGGCAGCTTTTTGCCTTGGCTTTGAGATGGTGCAGCAACTTGGATCCAGCCAGGAACAATCTGTACCAGCCTACATACTTTCTGACCTGTGGTCACTCTGGATACACTCTGACTGTGGGTCTAGGATACTCCAGTTGGACAGGTGTGCCAACACTCATTTCTTTCTTTTTGTCTCAAGGTCCCTTGCTGTGGTTCATACATGGCATTCCTGAGAAACTTGTGGTTGTGAAATGTAGAAAAAGTGCCTATGGGTTTCATCTGACTTCTCTTGTCCTCCTTGGATATTCTACCAGGGTTTACCATCACTCCTAACACACACACACACACACACACACACACACACACACACTTTCCTTGCCAGATTTCCCAACTCTGAGGTCTGTGATGGTAATATTTTACCTCTCTTTTGCCTATCTGGGTTCCAGAATGGTTTTCAGCAATTTCCCCTGCTTTATCTTATAGGCTCTTGAGCAAGAAGCCAAGACAGAAGAGAGACGACCAAACATGCCTTCTGGAGCTGCAGAAACTGAAGAAGGTATGCCTGCCCCTGCCCCATGCTGGGAACTCAGAAGATGCAGGGATTGCTAATCAGTCTGTTTAAGTGCACAGTAAAGCATTCTGGGAAATAAGGGGTGTAGAGATAAGCTCTGGGGTTGTGGGATACAACGCACCCCTGGGTCTGTGCACTGTGCACCATTATGTTTGCTTCTTGTTATTCAGTGAGCATTCACCCATTTGCTAGCACTGGGCCAGGTCCTTGTGGTCCAGCTCTTCAGAGCTCCATCTCAGCCTTTTTTTTTTTTTGGTGTCTCCCCATGCCCTGGCTTTCTCCAAAGTTAGCTTTGTTCATTCTTTGCTCATTCAAGCTTTATAAAACTTGACTAGACTGGTGGATCTTTATGGGGATGCTTCCAGAAGCATGAAAGTATGTTTATTTGTTGGCATGAGAAGTGTTCAGTACTGCTATCATCTAGAGATGAGATACCAGGGATGTTTGTCAGGGTGCAGAACAGTCCTGAAAACTCAGAAGTTGGACCTATAGAGCCGATGCCAATACCAAGTTTGAATGCAGTTCTGCTGAGGGTGGGGGTTCCTACCCAAAGATGTATATATACATACATGAATACACACACACACACACACACACACACACACATATATTTATTATTCTACATCAAGGCACAAGACATCACTCAGCACCCTTTTTCAGAGTACTCGGTTTGCCATCAGGAATGTCATTGCACCTTATTCTGTTCAATGTGGCAGTTTTTCTGGGGGAGGTCATATTAAAAAAAAAGACTTACTATAGTTCACATATTTTCCCTTTTCCCTATACAAATAATTCTGATAGTAAGTTCAATACTAAATATTTTTTGTAGGAAGCATTTTTACTTGCCCTTTTGCATACTATTGTGCTTCTCATGTAAAACAAAATCTTAATTTCCCTCTAAATCCAGACATTGCACAAATTTAACTGTCGTGTACATAGGAAAACATTGTGTTTTGTTGGTTGTTGTCTGTTTTCAGTATAAACATTTGTTGGGAAGGGAGCTGAGGCAGGGGCATCAGTCCTTTTCAGCCCTGGCCTTCCTCATGGCCACCAGCACATTGCTCGGCTCCTCCTTCTTCCTGTTGGTGTGCATTTGCGTGCCCACCCTCTTCTTGATGAACTCGTGCATGCACTTGTGTTTGGACACCCTGAGCAGCTCCATGGCACACTGCTCGGGGCATGAAGTTGCACACCTCCTGGATCATGTCCCATACAAACTTGGTGTCATTGGTGAGGCTCCCCGTGGTGCCAACTGTGCCTGGGCTTGCTGACATTCTTTGTCACCTTGTGACTCTTGTTGAGCCCCACAGCCATGGGATAACCCAGGGCCATGGCTGCTGCTCTTTGGTGGCGGCTGCTACAAGACAGGAAAATATTGTTAATGCTGAAATACAAATAGTCTTATTATCAGTTTATTTTGCTGCATATTTTAGCTAGAGTATTATATTCATATTTTAGCTAGGGTATTACACTGTTTTCTTTATTTTGAAACTATGTGTATACATATAAGGTTATTCATATATCTGTGGAACAGAATTATTAATTTAATTTTGGGATAGTGCTAGGGCTTCATGAAATATCAGAGAATGTAAAGGAATGCCAGTCTGATGACACCGAGAATCACGGCTCCAGATGCAGGAGTCAGGGACAAATGTGACCAGACCCTTGTTTCTTTGCTATGAGTGATAACAGCTGGTTAGTACTTGATCCTGTATTTAATTAGCAGCACAGAACAGCTGGATTTCCAATATTTGATAGATAGTGTAACCCTAGGTTCTTTGCTTCTTTGTCGGCTGAAAAGAAGCCTTAAGAACTAGTACTTATGAAGACTTGCTTGGGTCTGTGTGGCCTCCACACACCGCACCTGCTGCTGGGTTGAAGGAGCAGCTGGGCCTCCTGGGCCTGGGTAGGAGGAACTGCCATGGCTCTGCTCTGGGAGTGCTACTCCTGGCTGCCTGCCCAAGGCAGTAGCCTAGGTAGTGCTAGGTTCTTTCTTTGAAGATTATGTGAGAGACTTCTTCCTGGTCTTGTCTCAGGAGCGCTGGCTTCTCCTAAGCTCCAGGCCCACGTCTACTGCTGTAGCGGGGCAGACTTCTTACTGGGCTGATAGACACTCTTGGTGGTAAGTTTCTGACTTGCCAGTTCTGAGTGCTCAGGACATCTTTAGATCACCTCCAGCCCTTTTAAAAGTCAACTTCTGATTTTTTTAAATAAAGATTATCTCATGCCTCTATCTTCCCTTATTTTCCACCGTTAAAATAATTCAGAATAAAATGAAGTCTAAGTCAGTGCTAGATTTTGAAGTTCTGGAGCTGTGCTGTGGGTGGGGGGGATGACTTGCAGTTGCGGCTGGACAGGAATACAACCTCTCCAGGCAGAGTTTGGGAAGTGCTCCATAAGTCATTTTCAAGCATGTTGCAGCCTGTGACAGTGGCATGATCAAGGCAGGTGCCACGGAAGATATGTCCCTGAGTTAGGATCTTAGTGAGGGAAGGGAATTCCAGATAGTGGAGATGAATGGGGAGAATGCAGGCCATTCTCCCATCTGCACACCAAGGTGTGGTGGTAGAAACACCAAGAACACAGGCTTGAGAGCAACCAGGTTCCAGGTTATCAGGGCTTCAGGAAGACTCAAGGGGCTGGAGCTTCTCCCTGAGAATTCTGGGAACTGTTTTACACAGATGTTTGGAAAGGTCACCCTAGAATAATGGAGATTCCAGTCGAAAGTTCAAATGGGAGGCAGGGGACTGGCTAGAGGGCTTTAGAAAGCCATGAAGAAGGCAAGGTAGGGCCAGGGGTTGAGGTGGGAATAGATGAACATTGTCTTGGGCAAGGTGACGCTAGATGAATGTCACCTTAGCTAGGTTGATGAGATGAATGTCATCTTAGGTGAGGTTGGCTAGAAGAATGTTGTGGGGCGTAAGATGAGTGTTGGGAGCAAGGACAGTTCTGTGCTTGGGCCACGTTTTGGGGTGGACTAGGAGGAAGAACTCTGACACACAATGGATTCAGTTTTAGGCAGATTGGGTTTGACGAGTCTATGGCACAATCAGGTGAACAGGACTACAGGCACCAAACCAAGAGAATTTGGCAAGAAACCCTAGTCCACTACGTCCACATACCTGACAGGCACATTTTGCAGACCTTCTAGAAAGCATTGAAGGAATGTTAGAAGCTGTTTGTACCCTCCAGTAAGGGCAGTGTTCCACTAAAGTCAAGACACTTAGGTGCCTACACAAGACTCAACTGAAAGACACGCATCCTGAGGATAAAAATGTCTCGTTTCTCCTTAACGCTAAACTGACCATCTCTTTGAGGTGCATTAGAGATTAGATAGATTGTGCCCCTCTCTCCCCACTATGGTAATAAGTCTGGGTGGAGGAACTGGTGTCTGTGGCTGTCATAGAGTAAAGAACTATAATAACTTTAGCCTGGAAATTAACTTTGCTGTCTTTGTTAGTGTGATAAATGATTTTATTATTATTCTTGTGAACCAATTATGGTTTTACAATGTCATAATTGCAATTGTACTTGAAGAAGAATGAGAAGTTATTCTGAACAAATTAAATGGCCCTGTCTAGTCACCGTTCTTTTGCTGTGAAGAGACACCATGACCAAGGCAACTCTTTCATAAAAGAAAGTATTTAATTGGGGGCTTGCTTACAATTCCAGAGGTGGAGTCCCTGATGGTGTGGAGCATGGAAGCACCCATGGGTGCTGGAGCAGTGGCTGAGAGCTACATGGCGGTCTGCAGGTAGAGAGTGAAGGGGGAGGGAGAGAGAGAGAGATTGAGCCTGGCATAGGCTTTGACACCTCATAACCCATCCCTCTCCCCCAGTGACACCCCTCTTCCAGCAAGGACACATTTCCTAATCCTTCTAATCCTTTCAAACAGTTTCATTCCCTGGCAACTAAGCACTCAAATACATGCGCCTATGGGAGCCACTCCCATTCAAACCAACCTAGACCCCAAAGTCATTTAGTTATTTGATAAGAAATAAGCTCCATTCTATCTCTTGCCTTATGTAGCTTTGGAGCCTGGAGCCTGTCCTGGAACTAGCTCTCATAGACCAGGTTGGCCTCAAACTCACAGAGATCTGCCTGCCTCTGCCTCCCAAGTGCTGGGATTAAAGGCAAGCACCACCATAGCCCAGCTCTTTTATTCTTGTCAGACTCTTTACCCTGGGATTTTCTTTTGTGTTATTTCCCCAATTTGAGAAAGGGTCTCATGTAGACTAGGCTGGCCTTAAATTTGTTATGTAGCCAAGGATGACTTTAATTTTATTACCCTCCTGTCTCCCCCTTTCAAGCTCTGAGATTGCAGGCACACACCACTGTGTCTGCTTTATGCCTCAGGATTGTCTGAAGAGCCAAGCACTGACCTAGACGATGTTCTGAAAAGTAAGGGTTCTTTCAACCAAACACATAGAAAATGCTTTCTGTGCATCCTGACTTAGATCCCCAGAATGCATTTGATGTGTCACAGGTTCTACTAAGTCAAAGAGCCTTAGGAGGTGGGCTGAGGAAGGTTCTATAGAGAATGATGTCATCCCACATCTCCCCTGACCCTTCGTCTCACCCCATTTTCTCTTCCACCACCTAGGTTCTCCGCATCTGTCATCATAGTGACATTCTCTGCAAACAGCCTAGGGAGGCACATAGGAAACCACTCAGGGTCGTCTTGTGTGCCTGAGGCCATCTGTACCTCCTATTGCCTTGCCACAATTCTCTTTATAGTATTTTTTGCCTTTGAGACCCAGACCTCCCTGTATATAAAGCCACTTGGCCTTTCTACCTCTTGAATGCTGAGATTAAATTTGTGAGCCACCGTACCTGGTTCCCACAGTTCTTGGTGTATAAGAGGCCCTGCTTGCCCGGAGCTTGTTGGTCATAGTGCAAGCTGAGAACTATTACAGCCCAGGTACCACTGTTCAAATCCAGGTTCTTTTTCATTTTTTAGCATTTATTTTATTACCATATGTAACACCCGTGCAACTACAGTTCGGTCTGCCAATCGGGAAAGGGTCCTGGAGACTTAAAAACACACATACCCAGACAGATGGGGACATGGGTCATCCTTTATGCAAGAATGCCAAGTTTATTGTGCTCCAGGGAAGCTTATATAGGGATCCTTAACTGATAGCCATGCCCCAGCTCTCAGGATCTTTCTTCTGCGGGCCTCAACAGAACCCACTCCCCTGCCATCAGGGTCTCTTGCTCACAGCAGCTGCAGGCACAGGTAAACAAGTTGTTTTGCTCAGTTCACTCCAGCAGGCAAAGGGTCTGAGGTAGGCAAAGAAAGTCAAGGGGCCAGGGGTCTGCAGCTCCCAACAACCATATTTTAATTATAGAAATGAATAGACTTTATTATGGTCCATGTAAGCAATAGAGTTTGATCATACTAATCTATTAAATGTTTTTTTTGTAGCTGGGATAAACCATTTGTGTGATATGCTGTCTAAACTTCTGTGTCATTGGTCTGTGACTTTATTATAATAGCGTCTCTCCATATTATCACCCTCAGTAGTTTCATTAACGAGGAAACAGGGAATGGGGATTGGAATGTGAGTTCCAACAGGGCAAAACCATTTTCCTTGGGGCTGGGCAGGCTCAGCTGTTGGCCTGTGTGGATCTGATGATGGAGGCCAAGAACCCATGCAGAACACAGCCCAGGCAGGCAGCTGGAGCCCTGTGGGTTCTCTCCTTGCTTGCTAACTATTTTGTCTCTACTTTGTGCTGGGCGCTATTGTAGGGCTGGAGATTCAGCGGTAACCAAGAACAAGCAACAAGACCCCTGCTCTCAGCTCCACTCTCGGTGGTTTCTTCCACCGTTTTCAAAGACTTGCTGTTTGCCAGGCCTTGTCTTAGCCACCGAGTCTGTGGGCGTGAAGCATAGGAAGTTGAGAGCGCACATGGAGCATGTGCACTAGTGGTCATGGGAAAGGGACATTTCTGAGAGTTAAGAATTGACTTTTCTTCAAGAAAAGTAGCTCAGAAGAGATTTTTCTTCAGTAGCACATCCTGACTGGGCAGTCAGAAGTCAGTTGGCTGTCTATCACTTTATCCATTGACTCCATATCCTAACCGCTCCCAGACAAGAGAATGTTTATTGCATGTTCACATTGCTGATCTAGAAGTCTCTCTGGTGTTAGTGTGATGGAAAAAGCATAACATCAGGATCGTTGCCTGGAAAATGCTAATCTCAAACTTTTGTCACTGGGAAATTTGTGGCCTGCGTGCTCGGACTCGTCCTGGTGATATATGTTGCCAGGCAGCAAGCAGACAGCTCAGAGCCCAGCTCTGCCATGAACTGGCTTTTCAGCATTTTGAAAGCTCCTCAGCCCTGTTTGCTTGGTTGGAAATGACAGAGGAAGGTGGAGGGAGCAGAGGTGCGGTGTCATGTAATACTTAAGGTGAGGCACTGGCTCAGTATCTGGTATAGTGGTGGCCTAGGCCTGATGCCTGGTTCGAAGTGTAAGTTAAGTAGCTCCAGCCAACACTGAAGTGTAGCTAATGGTGAAAGTGTGTGTGTTATGTGACTGGAAGTGAGCAGATTCTTTACTTGAATTTGTTCATGTAGTTTGTGGAGGACTGGTTGGCTGGTTCTCCATATGTGAGTATTTCCTGTTAGACCATACGGGGAGAGCAAGAGGGCTGTTATTCACAGTGTCTTTTCTAAGGTGTTTTATTTTAAATACTGTAACTCAGAGCTTTTTAGAATATTTGCATGTGGTACAAGTGTTTTATCAAGATGTAAGTACTTTAAGCCAGAACAGTTGAGAGCTGAGCTGTTGGGGATTGAGGATATCATCAAGGAAGACATTTTCTAAGATGATGGCTTAATTGAAGGTACAACCACCTCCTCCTCTAGTTTGGGGTATCTAAGGCCTGGCCAGTAGGGGAAGCTGGGCAGTGGTGGTTACAGCATATACTTTTAATCTTAGCACTCCAGAGGCAGAGGCAGGCAGATGTCAGTGAGTTTCAGGCCAGTCTGGTTTGCAGAGAGAGAGAGAGAGAGAGAGAGAGAGAGAGAGAGATTCAGGACAGTCAAAGCTACACAGAGAAACCCTGTCTCAAAAAATGATGATGACAATGACAAAGAATTTGGGCATTTTCAGTAACTTAAAATGGAAGGCACAGAAAGATGAATAGTGTACGTTCTCAGCCATTAGTGGGAGTCACAAGAGTTGATATCACAGGACAAAGTAGAAAATTGATTATTAGAGGCTAAGAAGGTGGGATATTGGGGAGAGGGAGGAGGTATTATGGGGAATTTGGATAACAGCTGCCAACATACTGCCATGTAAAAGGAACATATTGTTCTACATCACAGCAGGGTGACTGTAGTTTATAACACCTTAGATATTTTAAAATTAGGAAAGAGGAATTTATAGGCTCTGAAATCAAAGCCATGATAGAAATGTGAATTTTTGATACTTGT
>LOEQ01000219.1:183239-199965 GCA_001685075.1 Bramus lutescens | reverse complement strand
TTCCAGTGAGAGTATCCTGCCTTATTTACATCTTAGTATACACAAACAATGCCAGTGTGTGTGTGTGTGTGTGTGTGTGTGTGTGCGCGCGCGCGCGTGTGTGTGTGTTCAGGGGATTAAATGCTTCATTCTTTGATAGGGTCAACTGTTAAGAAGTCTAATCTAAAAACCCAGCTAATGCCCTATTTATAATGGGTCATCTACTTTCTTTGTCCCCCCCTTTTAACTAAAGTTCTATTTAGCAATTCTAATGAGAATGATCTCTTTTGCAGAGGTTAAGAATGTGGAGTCTGGCAGATCTCCGCCTGAGGAGGATGATGGAAAGGTAAGGACAGTGGTTGCTTGGCCTCGCTGTCTCTCTTATGTGTTAAAGTAGACATGACAGTTGAGCCAGTGTACATAGAAGTCCACAAATAGGCAGGAGTGTGCCCCAAATCCAATTTATTATATTAGGATCACAATGAGCTACACTTTTATGACCAAACCGTGCTATAGGTCCGAGTTGTCGCTGTTATATATACAAGATAGTGGACAGTGCCCTCCGCAGCATTCTGTAGTGGAAGCTTCTCATACATGGATTTTGCTGACACTGCTTTACCCATGGATGGCCTCCAGGTGTGCTTTAGCTGGACACGCATCCGTTCCTTGTTTTTAGCTCAGTGCTAATTATAAACACAGGCGGATTTCCTGTTTATGTGTTGTGATGTGGGTGATGTGGTTTCATTGATGTTTCCCAAGAGCGTCATTCTAGCTCATGAGAAATAGACATTAGGATCAGACGAGATCGGGCACATTCAGGGTGGTATGGCCATAGACTAGACATTAGATGAAATTCCTGAACTGCTTTCCCCGTGTCATTCAGTGTGTCAAGAGCCAGGTGGATGGACTGGACGAACATGAAGACCAGGAGCGCCTACATTTGGGTATGTTCCAAATGCTGCACTCCCTGCAGCCGGGGGGTACCGTGAACTGGACCAGTGGTGAATGGAAAGAAAATGCGTTGTAGTATGAAATTTTCTTCTCCGGCAACCTGGCTTACTTCTTTCAGACCACCCAGGTCAGTTTCCTTTAGAGTTGCAGTCATCGCTCCACAACTTCTGTTTACAATCTAGAACACACAGGAAGAACTTAAAACGTTTCCCGAGGGGCTTCATTTGCGCCGCCAAACTCTGGCATGGTGGTTGTCATGGTTACCACATTATCGCAATGTAGTGGGCACTGGGACCTTCATTTCAGGGAGGCCCCCAAGTCCATGGAGTGGAAGTACAGGAGTAGACTTGGGGTGTATTCTGCCTGCTTCACAGGGCTGCTCAGTGTGTTCCTACAGACCTAACCCTATGTGGTCTACCCCCAACTCCCAGGCCTCAGGAGACACGAGCAGACGCTGGTGGAGGTGTGGGCCCCTTAAGTGGTACTTTCCATGGACTTGGATATTCTCTTCTACCCCCAGGTGTTCTAGTCTACGTTCCCTGGGCTCCTCCCCAGGTCTCCCCTCCAGGTATTTTCTACTTCTTCAAGGCTAGCTGGGATCACAGGCATATCTGTGGACTTATTTAGAGGCAAGTGAAATAGAATGAAGTTGTCTGGGTAGGAGGATGTGGGTCAGGCTACCTGGGATGTGCGTGAGCCTTCTTCAGGTGCGGTGCAGTTGGGGCACCTCACACACCCAGAGACCGTCTGAGAGCAGAGCTTTCTTGGAGCTGGCCCCGGCTGAGGAGGTTGGGGGCCCAGGTCAGTGCCCAGGCTAGTTAGGGTTGAGATTGCATTGAGCACGTGGCAAAGGTGGTTGGCTTAAGGAAGCATTGTGAGGGGTTCCTGGAGGTTCTGATTGTGTTTGGCATCCTTGGTAGGCACGTGTCAGAGCTGTTACCACAGTTGGGAAATCCCGTAGCCTAGAGGAGGCCAGAAGGAAGAGCCCACAGTGTCGGTTGAGCGTGCTGCTCTGGGCTTGGCCCTTATCCAGAGGTGTGGTTTGCTGGATGTCCCTGCCCGAGGTGCTGCAAACTTGGAACAGAAGCTTCGTTATGCACTGGGCAGTGTGCACACATCTGTGAGAATTGTAATTTACTTCCAGAGCCCAGAACAAAGGAAGAGGAAGGAGAAAAAAAGAACACAAGCAAGCATCATGAAATGGACAACCGGTATCACAGCGCTGGGAGCAGGGCTGTTATTCACACACACACACACACACACAGGAAGTCTCATCTACGGATTGCATCACATCCCCGGGAATGTCAGCTCTGAAGACTGTTTACTCAGACAGATTGCTGGGGGAGGAGAGGTTGGCTGTCAAAAGTATTAAATAGTGGTAGTATTTTTAATTTGGGGCTCTAAAAATTCTCCCCAGTCTCTCACTGGCACACTTGTTGGGTGAGAAGATTTCTGCTTTGTAAACTGCAGTAGCTCTGCCTAAACTGAGTGCTTGGTCAGTGATGTCATTGCCTCTGAAGAGGAACATTAGGAATGGGGGGGGGAAGACAGACAGAGAGAGAGACAGACACACAGAGACAGACAGACAGACAGACAGACACACACACACGGGGGGGAGGGGGGAGATACTTACATCTAGTTGTCTATGAAAAGGGCCATGGCCACACCTTTCTGACCCTAGCATTTGCTTTGTTGTTTATTTAAACTTTTGCATTAAGAAGGGGGAAAAACTCTCCTAATTTTATGAAAGAAACAGGAAGAGACTTTAAAAGAACCCCTGAGACCGAGAAGAGGGCAGCAAGCAGTGAGCAACAGGCAGATGTGAGCCAGAGGCAGGAAGGGGAAACCTCCGCTCCTCCCAGAGGCCACTTCGAAACCCTTGTCTTCCATGTGTGCTGGTGCTCTGTCCAGACTCCTAGGAGCTGCTAGGAAAGCAAGTGGGAGAGAAGAGTCCAGTCTCTGTCGTATTGTTTTATTTTCAGGTGTGCGATACAAAGGGCGTGTTGGCTTGTAAAGCATGTCAGTGTTGTTCTGGGAGAGCTTTCTGTGTGATGGTTGTGTCCGGGACTGTGCTATCCAGAACAAACAGCTGGCAGAAGCCATTAAGTCTGATGAGCATCGGCTGTGTGGGTCTGAGGAGGTGCAGGCTTAATTAGATTTGATTTTCTTCTATTGGACAGGTCAGGCCTAGAGGAAGTTCCTCATGACTCCCCTTAGAGCATTGGGATCACACTGGCTATTTGTTTATTCTCCAGTGATGACTGTCATTGTAGGAATTAATGGTTATAAAATAGCTGGTAAACTCATCCAGGCCAGTGCCCCAGACCTGTCAGAGTGAGCAGTTGACATCAGTGTTGAGAAGATGACATTGATGTGACGTCCAAAGCCTTATTCTCCATGGACACCATGGCATACATGTCCAGCCTTGCCATCTGTCACACAGTCGAGTCATGGAAAGAAACCCTGAAAAAAGTTGCCATGTTTTAAGTAAGCTTATGATTTCATGTTGGGCTGCATTCATAGTTATCCTCGGACAGCTATCTGGAGAAACTGCAGGATTAGGGTTTTACTCAAAGAGAGAATCATCCATCAAAGGGCTAGGGTTGATTCTGCAGCCATTCCAAGGAGACAGTGGGATTCCTTCTCTTGGAGACAGCTGGAGGAAGGAGGCAGGGCAAAGCCTTTGGAGGCAATGGAAGGAAAACAGCGGTGATGGCACTGCCAGCGCTGGAGAGGAGATAGAGAGGAACATATCCATTAGGTCGAGTTCACAGGACGAAGTGAGATGAAGAAACGGAGTCAAGCCCATAAGCAGAGTGGAGTCAAGACTGGGCTGGGGCCTGGGAAGGAAGGGACATCTGCTGGATACAGGTTCAGTCTGTGGGACCTGCAGCAGGAGGGTGAACCGCAATCCCTGCCATAAGGATGCATAAGCCACACAGAATCAGCCAAGCAACAGGCTGCTTGGTCAGTTGCTGTTTGGCAAACTCCTGCCGAAGAAGTTCGCCCTGGGTAGCTTTGTTTGGAAATTGAGAGTTCCAGCTGAAAGTTAAGTTCCTTTCTGAGGACTGCGAAGCCTTAGTCCCAATGTCTTAGATGACGCACAAAAGCTTCTGAGAAGTGATGGCCCTGCTCCGTCAGTGAGGAATGTTCCAGAGTGTGAACAAGGTTGTATGAATCACATACCTGATGTCCTGACTGAAGGTTTATCTAATTATTCTTAATAAGAAAAAATTGGGTGTCAGATTAGGGTAAGAACCTGAATGAACAGAGAAGCAGCAGAGAAGCCACCAAGTGACCTCTCCTATCTCTTCGGCTCCTCTTTTAGCTCCGCCATGCTACTTCTTGTGTCTGTCTGTCCTCAGTCCTCCAAACCTCTGTGGTTAATTTTGGTCAGCTAGTGGCTAGCTCCGCCCTCTGACTCCAAGTAAGCTTTATTGTCAGAATATGATCAAAATATCACACAACACCTGGCTGATGCTTTTCTGTTGGCTTAGTGGCTACACATGAATCTGCTGATATTTTAATAAGGGCCTCTCAGTCAGCATCCTGCCAGCCACTCAGGCCTGGAGAAACTTCTGGTCCCTCAATTCTGGCTCGGCCATGGCCACCAAATGTAGATTAACTACATCTCTATTGTTCTATTTACCAACAAAGCCTTAGAAGTCAGATGTGGGGGTGAAAACCTGCTAGATCGGAGAGGCCGAGGAGCAACCTGCTGACCTTCCTTTTTGGTTGACACCCAGCAGAAGACGTAGCTTTCCAGTCGTCCCAAACTAAAAAGACTGCAAAACTCCAAGTCCCCTCCCTAAACATTCCTGGGCATCTCTCTATCTGTGTTCCTGGCTCCTCCAGACTCTCTATGGCTAATTCCAGTCAACCAGCTGCGGGCTCCACCCCTTGAACCAAGATTGATTTTTATTTAATGAATGAAAACACAAACTCAGGGTTCACAGTGTGATAGAATACCCCGCAACACCTGACACTTATCCTGAAACTAAACTTCTTGCAGTAATGAATCATCCATGCTCTTCGCCAGATTAAAGATTGCATGAACGCATTTGGACAGTCATTGAATTCAAGATGTATGAGCACTAAAGCTATGTGTCGTGTAGCCATTGGCATGGAAAAAAATGTGAGGGACTGGTGAAACCAAGATGGCAATCCAAGGGCATGGGAGCATGTCTTAACTTTTCCTGGGGGGGGCGGTGCCGGTTGTGAGAGAGGGAGAGCTTCATGGGGTGAGGGTGGGGTGGTGCGTGGAATTGGTTGGCGTTCGTCTTGGGAAGTTTCAATACCGTGAAGCTCTGGCATGAAACCACCTCTTATCTGCTTTTGCAGATCTGCCTGGCAGAGAGTGGGCTTGGCAAAGTGCAGAGATTCTAAACAGCATCTTGGTAAACAAGATTTTGGGTAGGTATTGGGGAGATGGCTCAGAGGTTAAGACTCCTTGCTGCTCCTGTGTAGTCCAGGAGTTGGAGTCCCAGCACCCACAGTAGTACAGGTCCAGGGATTCAGTGCCCTCTTGTGGCCTCTTTGGGCACTGCATTAATTCACTGAACAGTTCACAAATGCACATTCAGGCAAAACATATATACACATAACTTAAAAATAAAGCTCTAAAAACTTTTGGGGAAAATTAGTCTTTTATAGCTAGAGAAGATATCAATACTTGTTGACAGAAGTTTTCTGTCTCAGAGCTAGTTGGTCCCAAATACCCAGCAGCTGCTTCCCAAATTACCAAAAAGAGACTTAATATTATTTATAAATGCTCCACCTATACCTCAGACTTATTATAAACTAGCTTTTATATTCTAAGTTAACCCATATTCCTTATTTATGCTCTGCCAGGTGGTGGTACCTTTTCTTGGTAAGGCACGCCCATCTTACTCTCTCCATGTCTGGCCAGTGTCTTCTGACTCCGCCCTTCTCCTTCCCATCATCCTTAGCCTGGTTGCCCCACCTATACTTTCTGCCTGGCTACTAGCCAGTCAGCATTTTATTAAACCAATCGTGGGCAAATCTTTGCAATGTATAAGAGGATTATCCCCTAGCAAATAGTTGTGGAAAAAAATGAAAAGATGGTTGCACTGAATTTGGATATTTCTCCTTCCTGGACTTTTCAACAGAGTGGTGATCAGGCAAGCAATGCAATTTAATCCTTCATTATTCATTACACCCCATGAGTAACTTCTGTCTAAGAAAGTAACCAAAAGGTTGCTGTACATACTTTTCACAGAGAGCTTGAATGCTTTTGCAAGAAAAAAACAGAAAAGAAAATGGGTACACATTGTAGTTGTTATGAGTGACATGGCCAGCTCGTGCTGTAGCTCAAATTGCAAATATTTTAAAAAATTTGAGTCATATTTTCATTTTTTATAGTTTTAATGTTTTCATTATCTTAAAATATTTGTTGTATGTGCATGTGTCTTTTGTCTGCATGTATATCTATGAACCATTCAGCAAATGCATGCAGTGCCCACATGTGTGCCTGGTGCCCTCAGAGGCCAGAAGTGGGTATCAGCTCTCCTTGAACCGGAATGACAGATGGTTGTGACCTGAGATATGGGTGCTGAACTCAAGCTCAGATCATCTGGAAGAGCAACCAGTGCTTAGTTAATTGCTAAGCTATCTCTCTGACTCCTAATTTTTTAGTTTTTTAAATAATAGATTAATTCATTCAACGTTTCAAACATTTATACAATGCACATTGATCACCATTACCTTTGGGTCATTTTTGTTGTTTTGCACTTTTTCAGAGAGGGGCTCATGTAGTTCAGGCTGACCTCAAACTCACCAAATAGCTGAGGATAACCAGAACTCTTGATTTTCCTGCTTCCATCTCCTAAGTGCTGGGATTAAACTTTGCAGCACTGGCTACAATTTTGAGTCATTTCATTTCAATTATTATTACATATAATATGAGTAGAGGAAAACTCCCAGTGGGACAGGGAGGATGGACACCAGGGATAGATGAACTGAAGTGGTTGGAGACAGAAACCCAGCTCTGTAACCAAACAGAATAGTAAAAGCCCAGCCAAAGACCATTTGGGAAGAGAAAGGAGCAGAAACAGGCAAATGGGGAGTTCTGAGACTGGGCTTTCCCAAGCTCCTGTGAGTCACAGATCTTCCAAGCCTCTCCTGGAAAGTTCAGTGGGAATATCAGCGGAGGGAAACTGGAGGAAATGGGTGATCTGATGGAACAGCACCCCTAAAGCAGGCATAAAGCGAAGGTATAGGTGGAATATGCTGTGGAGGACTCCATTGTGGGTGTCAAGTAAAGATCTTCGTCCTGGATTCTAGTGGTGATCCCCGAAGAACTACTAGAACTAGTTAAGTGGCTTTCCATATCTGCTTCCAGTAATGCGAACGTGTGAAAGTGGTTACTGAGCTGCAAATACTCATAAAACAGCTCATTTTAATCACTCATGCATGGGAGATCAAAGGGTCTGAGCCAGGGCCCACTTATAAGTGGAACTTCTCTCTCTCTCTCTCTCTCTCTCTCTCTCTCACACACACACACACACACACATATGCATACACTCACACACACACACTCTCACACACACATTCATACACACTCACACATACTCTCTCACACAACCACTCATGCACACACACACACGCTCACACACTCTCACACACTCACACCCACACACTCACACTCTCACATACATACTCGAACACACACACACACACACACACCACTGCTGCTGCTGTTTGACCATGCAAATCTCTATCAAGGTCTTTTGAAATATGAAGGACAAGAAGGGGGAAGAGGAGAACTTCAAGGCTCTTGGACGTCTAGAAAGTCAGTTTTGAGCTTAATTTTTGACAGAGCTCATTATGACGTGGGCTATAAAATAGATACTCTTGTGATATCTTTTTTTTAAACATTTCAGTGTTTGGGTGGATCTGGGTGGAATTTCTCTACAACAAATTAATTTCATCCATGATTTGAAGTAAAGGGTCTGGGGACAAAGGAATCTTCCAAAGAGGGTATTGCAAATACGAAGTTATCTGTATAAAAGTTGGGCTCTTAACTCCCTTTGCTCATTTCAGTGAGGTTTTTATGGTGGTTGTTGAGGTTTTAGAAAGAGTTTTTGGTAGAAAAAAGTTGCTGACCTAGGCATTTGTCTGCATGTTTATTATAAGCTCAGTGTGGATCTCTTGCTAAGTTCTGCCTCTATGTATTTGTGGCTTCCTTGTTTGGGTAAAATTCTCCATGCGGAACGTGGAAAAAATACCCACATTTTTCTTTAAATGTGACTGCTGGAGTATTTGTTGACAAACATACATCCCATAAATCAAAAGAAAGACTGTTGGAGGGATTTAGGCTAATGTAAACTGTGCTCTGTGGGCTTAGAAAGCAAAAAGAGACTGCAGCTTTGCTGGAGGTATGTAATCTGTGTTGTGGTATTTTCTCCCAGTGGAAAGTCCCAGGAAACTGTCAAGTTGTAGGACACTGACCCCTATCATGATGGGCTGAACGTTCTCCATCTTGCTTGTTCAAAGATGCATGGAAACAGTTGGGGTTATTTGCTAATAGAAGGAAGCATTGCTGTATTCTAAATTTAGTCTACACATCGGAATGAGAACTGTAGGAATTCTGAAGCTGGCCCTAACGTCCAGAAGCCCGACTCCATCATTCTAGAAGGAACATGTACATCAAGACTTTGCAAAGGGCTCCGGGTTGTTCTTAGGTGGAGCCGAGGATGAAAGCCACAGCTCAGGGTCCTTCCAGAAGCCCAATGATGTTGAAATCAATGCCAACCTTGCTGGCTTTCAGTACCTCTGCCACTGAGAAATGGTGTTGCGCTTTTATCTGCAGTGACTGAGAAGGATCTGAGTGGAAGCCTCTTTATATTAGCTTTGGAGATTCTCAGCTCTCATCACTGCCATGTGGGGATCTGCGGGAAATGTGAAGGCCTTTCAAAAGAAATACTTGAATTGGATAATAAAAATTTTAAAATTATGTTAAACATCACAGAGGATCACACGGCTATCATTGCCCATTAGATCCTAGGAGAGCCTACCCAGTTCCTGAGATCTGTCTATGAGATCCCCGCATGGGAACCTCTCTGGCAAGGGTTATGCACATCCTTCAGCAGTCTCAATTCCACACTTAGTGAACACAGATTATAAACAGTTGGCTCCCATCTTACTTTTTCTTTTTTAATAATAAATCTTATTTTTAGGAGTGCTTTGGATTTGTGTACTTTCTCCCCCTTTCTTTATTACCCACTTTCTCTTTTCTCTCCTGGCTTCTCATGGTGATACTGATTTATACTTAGTCATCATCTTTTCCTTATCTTCTTGGTTATGAGAGTGTTTCACACTTTCCTGGTTTTTGATAATCTTGACAGTTTTGAGAAGTACTGATGCAGGAGTTTTGTAGATGTTCCACGGATGGAATTTAAATGTTTCCCCCAGTATTAAAGTGACAGTTTTTGAAAAGAAGATTACACAGGTGAAGTGCCACATCCATCAAATGATAAAAAGGGTTTGTCCTGTAGGAAGGAGGCTGTTTGTTCATCCCGACCACCCAGAACCAAAATAATCACACAGAAACCATATTATTTAAATCACTGCTTGGCCCTTTAGCTCTAGCGTCTTATGGCTAACTCTTACATATTAATTTAACCCATTTCTATTAATCTGTGTATTGTCATGTGGCAGTGGTTTACCAAGTAAAGTTCCCAGTATCTGTCTCTGGTGGCAGCTCCATGGCTTCTCTCTGACTCTGCCTCCTTTCTCCCAGCATTCCATTTAGTTTCACCCTCCTAGCTCTATTTCCGTATAGCTCTGCTATAGGCCCAAAGCAGTTCCTTTATTTATCAATGGTAATCACAGTGTACAGAGGGAAATCCCACATCATTGTCCTATCAACTTTATTAAACACTGCTGATGACATTCATTTCTTAGCTGTACCTGTGAAGTTATCCTTCTTCACTCTTTTTCCATACTGTAGTCTTTGGAAGGAAGGCAGGATGTTTAGTCCACAGTTAAGGAGCAGCGAGTTGCCTGCATGCTTCCTTGTGGGTGGAGGAGCTACATAAATTGGAATTCTTTTACATGGAAGGTTTGTATTCCTCCACTATCTGTTTGGACATTTACTAATATCTTTACAAAGATACTGCTATTCATTTTGAGTAATAATCTAACAACATTTTGTTGTCAAAGTATTAGTAATTTATTTAGCTTTAGTATTAGGAACTATCTTATTTGACGTCTGTACCCTTTTTATATCCTCATGTTTGTGTGTATGTATGTGTGTTTAGCATGGTGAAAATATCATTTGTTAGTATGATTTGTTAGTTGATATGATACACGACACCTTGGATTTGTCAAAAGTCATAGAACTTTATAGCACGTTAAGTTGATGTTAATGTAAACAAACAAACATCAATGATAGGTATCTTAGTTACAAGTTTAAAGGCTTAGTTCATCATTGTAATAGTAAGAAACATGATGGTGTACAAGCAGACATGGTGCTGGAGAAGGAGACAAGAGTTCTATATCTGGATCAGCAGGCAGCAGGAAGTATGGGCCTGGCTGGAGCATTTGACTCCTCAAAACCCACCCTTAGCGACATACCTCCTCCAACAAGGACACACTTCCTAATAGTGCCACTCCCTGGTGACCAACCATTCAAATCTGTGAGCTTATGGTGACCATTCTTATTCAAACCACCACAGTGAGGGAGCCCAGGGTTTTGTGGAGGTTTAAAGATAAGCGTGAAGAAGTAGACTTATCCCTGTGATACTGTGTTCATAGACTTTTTGCCTGAAATGCAGAATGTCCCAAAAGCAATTTGACTACATTAAAACATGTGAAACAAATTTATTGTGATTATTATTATTTAGGCAGGGTCTCATGCAGCCAATCCTCACACTTGCTAGTGTAGTCAAGGATGGCCTTGAATTCTAACCTTCCTGCCTTTACTTTCCAACTGCTAAGAGTATGTGGATTATGCTGTGATGCCATTTAATTTGGTACTGAAGGTCACACCCAGGCCTTCATGCTTGCTAGCATATCCTACCAACTGAATTACTTTCCCAGTCCCTGAAACAAACTCATTAAAGGGGACTAAAAACTTTGGGAATGAGTGATGTTTGCAAGAATAAAATGCAAAATAAACTGAACCGAAGGACAGGTCTTTCACTGGTAACATTTTTACAATTTAGATACTGCTTTAAAGGTGTACAAGAACCGAGTACTTACATGAACAGATGGTGGAGGATGGATGCTAGGTTTTTGTGGAGGTTTAAAAATAAGTGTGAAGACGTAGACTTATCTCTGTGATAGTGTTGTCATAGACATTTTTGCCTGCAATACTTTGGTCCTTCTAATCACTGACTGAACACATGCTTTGCAAAATAGAGTTTGTAAGCAGTTGACTGTCATGAGGTGAGAACCTAAGACTCAGGTCTGATTCTTTAAGGATAAGGCTTAGATGGCAAGTATTTGTGGGATAAATAAACACTGTCATCTGAAGCATGAGAAGAAGGAACTGAATAATGAAGTCATTGGCAGTCTTTACATGTGTTATCAAACCTCTTGGTTCTTCATAGAAAGGAGGCTTGATATGGGATAGCCTTCTGTATTTGTGTTGCTCTTATTGGTTAATGAATAAAGCTGCTTAGGCCTATGGCAGGGCGGAATATACCCATAATGGAAGAGATATATAGAAAGAGTAGGAGGAGTCAAGGAGACAACATGTAGCTGCTGAAGGATGCTGGAACCTTACCAGTAGGTCACAGCCTCATGGTGATACACAGATGAATAGAATTGGGCTAATTTAAGATATAAGCACTATCTAGTACTATGCCTAAGCTATTGGACAAACAATGTTGTAATTAATATAGTTTCTGTGTGATTATTTGAGTCTGGGCAATGGGGAAATGAAAGAACAGTCTCCATTTACAAAATGGTGCCACCGTGGAGCATGAATTTCCACATAAAGCCTGAGAAAGCTTTTAAAAAGAAAGTATTCTAAACAGACAAAAGAACAGAGTCAAGCATGGCTTCTTCGTAGCAACATATTTTCAGATAGGCTCTGTTTGCTGGCAGCTAACAGAGGTGTGACTACTTTGAGAGAAAGCTTTCCGGCTCAGCATTAGCAGCAAAAACTAAATGGCTCTGGCTCTTTTGGGAGGCCCCGCACTTAATGCAGTGTGCTACTATTTGCTTAATGGTAACGTAGACCTGCTGTGTCCCTGGGGTTGAGGTGGTAAGCATGGCTCACAGAGGCAGAAAACATACCTCTGCCATGTTGGATGGGCAGAGCCAACAGGCAGGGCCACAGAGTTGGTCCTAGCCACGCCTACTTAGCATTTGTTAAAAAAAAGGGCACTCCTGGTTGGAAAATGATTACAGATACTCAATAAAGACAGATTCAGACAGAAATAAATCTCTAAACAGGTTATATAGTGTGTTTAAAAAAATGTATGTAGGCTTGGGAGAGAAAAGAAAAAGTATAAACAGTTATAAAAAGAAGTAAATAGTTTGAAAACTAAAACAAAGTCTTTCAAGAGGCAGTAAAATATAAAAGTGTAAAGACCATCATAGATTAAAGGAGTAAAGATAATAAATATTAAAAAGTAATTTAAAAAGCCATATAAAATGAAAAATACACAGAGAGCTTAGATTATGTATATTATTGTATTTAAAAAAATTTTTGACTGCAGAGAGACATTTGATTTGGGGAGATACTAAGCTAAACAAATATAAATTTTAAGATATCTTGACTTCAAAATTTGAATCTAAGGATATGTTAGAAAAGAGGTTCTAATTTTTTTCCGCAGAAGATGAGAACCTATGGACTCCTTCCTTTCAGCCTAGTGTGGTTTGATGGAACAAGACCTTCCCCCCACAAGGTCTCTGTGAACCATAAAAATACTTTGCCCAAAAAACAACAAGAAGCAGTTTGGAGAAAACAATGCCCAAGTTCCCCAAATGATTGTTTATAAATGTTTGTTTTCATTTAAAGGAGGTTGATTATAAATGTTTAATGGTCACAGTCAAAGTCCTTTTACAGAATAAAACCCCTATACTATATCTTTACTTATGAAATGTAACCATACCTGAAACGTTTATTGATACAAATTTAAGGTCAATTTTGGTATATGTATATTTTTACTCATATTTAAAGTATTATGCTTATATAGCTCATTTAAAATGCAATGTCTAATTAAAAATTATAGATTAATAGTCATTTATAATAGTCAAACTTGTAGTTGTGTTAGTTAGGTTTTCTAGATATACAGAGATATAATTCAGTTAGATAGGTAATCTTCAACACTTCAAAAACCTACAGAATATGGCATTCAAAATGTTTTAAGAACCTAGACTTTTCTTGACAGTGAGACATGTCAGCTTCTGGAAGTACCAATTACTTTAAGAGGATGATGGATATTGAAGAAACTTGTTATGTAATTTGTCTTCAATGTGTCAAGGCTAACCATTTGGGCAAGAAATTGCTCTTCCCTGGACTGCTTGATGGTATGCTATATAAACTGGACATGCAGGACACACAAAAGAATGACTGCTGAATTTCCCTAAAGAAGGTGAGACAGTCCTTCAGGGTTCTTGCCTCATGAAAGAGTCTGCCAGATATTCTACAGACACAGAAGAAAGTGACTGATAAGCTACCACTATAGGCAAAACAGTCTTTCAAATTTTCTACTTCATGGAAAAGTCTGCCAGATACTATTGGCCTGTAGGCTGAAGATGGATGCCCCAATGTTACAGAAGAACTTTGGTTGACTGTTCAGGCAGCGAGATGTCTCTGTCAATTCTAAAGTTTTGAAAGTTGCTTACAATGCACTTCCTATTTGCTTAGGTAATATTATATCCTTCTGGGGTCTTTGAAGGAGTTGAAGACAGTTATAGTTTTCCTTAGTTATGATAAAATATAAATTAGATATGAAACTTTAGACTCACAAAGAAATACTGTAACTAATTCTTGCCTGATACCTGTTTTGTTATATGTAATTTTACTATGTTAAAGTTAAAACCTTACTTTTTATTTAGACAGAAAAGGGGAGTTGATGTGGGATGTCCTTCCGTATATGTGTTGCTCTTATTGGTTAATGAATAAAGCTGCTTATGTCTATAGCAGAGCAGAATATAGCCATAATGGAAGAGATATAGAGAGAGGGTAGGTGGAGTCAAGGAGATGCCATGTAGCTGCTGAAGGAGAAGGATGCCAGAACCTTACTGGTAGGCCACAACCTCCTGGTGATACACAGATTAATAGAAATTGGTTAATTTAAGATGTAAGAGCTAGCTAGGAATATGCCTAAGCTATTGGGCAAACAGTATTGTAATTAATATAGTTTCTGTGAGGTTATTCAGGTCTGGGTAGTTGGGAAACGAACGCACAGTCTCCATTTACAGAAGCTTGTTCAGAAAATGGTTCCATTAGTGTCATTGGAGGGTGGTTGTGGTCTCTTTGATGTCAAATGGTCATATCAGACACTTGTGTAAACCCACATGAAGGGTGGGTGGCTCCAACAGGTTTGAGTGATGTCCAGGTCACTCAAATTAGACATTGCATTTTAAATGAGCTATATAAGCATAATACTTTAAATATGAGTAAAAATATACATATACCAAAATTGACCTTAAATTTGTATCAATAAACCAAAGTCCATACCAATGTAAAGTATTCATTTCTATATCATATCCCCTTTTGTTCTGTAAAAAGACTTTGACTGTGACCATTAAACATTTATAATCAACCTCCTTTAAATGAAAACAAACATTGTAAGACTGCTGTGGCCACTATCACCTTCCTGACCAGTGTATCAGAGGTCCTCTTTATTGCTGGGTAGTGTGGCTTCTAAAATTGATGACAAAAGAAGGAGCCAGAAATAATACGACTATTTACTCTTGAGGTCATGATGTGAATACTTCAGCAGTACACTGTAGAAATACAAGGAAAGGACACTTTATTTCTCTTTCATATTTAAATTATACTGGAAATGTCTTTAATTTCTTTATGCGATATTCCTCATGATAACCCCATGCAGTATAGATGTTATGATTCTGTTTTGAATGTGCTAAGATTCAGAACAAATAAGTGACGTAGTTAAGGATACTAATTAAGTGGTAGAACTGCTGATGCCCATGATTTTCCTTGTAACATGAGGTGCTTTTAAAATATGAATCAAACTCAAGGAATTTGGTGTCTCTTTGGGAGATAAGAAAACTTCACAATTGCTATTCCTCAAATCCCATATCAATATTCTCTTGAAAAGATGTAGTTTTATCAAGGTCAAGAAGAAAGTGGCCTATTATCTGTATGAAGAATGTGGAGGGGTATTTTCTGCATGGGTCCCCCAGAAAGCAGCAACTTGAAGGCGGCAGTGTCTGCCTTGAATGATAAGAACCTGGTGGAGCTGCTTTGCTCAGTGAAATTTTTGGTAATTAAAGAAGGCACTGGGAGGTGAAGGTATATAGCCCATGAGGTCACTTGTACACTATGGTCATCACTGTGTCTTGACTCTTTACAAAGTGACTGGAGACTGTATCATTAAATTCTCCCTACTGCAGTTTTGATCAGCCAATTAGACAAAGCAACAAAATGTATCTTTTGAATATGAATGAGATGTAAATAACTTCTTGGATTAATTTAAATACAATTAAATTGACAAAATGGAGAAAGAGAGAGAGAGAGAGGGAATGGTGCCCTCAATCACAGTAGGAAACAATGAGGACAAATGAAACACATTTAAGGAGTCTTTGGAAGGCAAGCAAATGAGCTGACCTAAAAATAAAACAGGCTGTGCAAGTAATATTTTCTACTTCACTTTCCGTGCTACCGCAGGGCTGGTGAGTGGAGCTCATTCCATTTCTTCAACAACTATGGACAGACAAAGGCAAATGAGGGCTCTGGAAAGTCTCTGGATCGCACAGCTGTTCGCATCGCTTACTCTTTTATTGTCAGAAAATTTCCATAAAGTCATTGATCTGTACTTTGTCAACAAGGATTGTACCTCTAAATGGTAGCCAAGGGAGGAACATCTGTCCAGTAACTACTTTGAAAAGACTTGTTTTTAATTGTGTGTACACGTGTGAGTGCGTGCTCATGCGAGGGCAGGTACCCTCAGAGACTGGAAGAGAATATTGGATACCATAGAGCTGGCCACAAGGCAGTTGTGAGATGCCTAGTGTGGGTGCTGGGAAATGAACTTAAATCCTCGGTAAGCTCAGCAAATACTCTTAACGGCTGAGCCATCTCTCTAGTCCCTCCTGTAGATTCTTGACTTGTACTTACTTATCTCCCAGTTCAATGGCTCTAAAATGTCTCTGAACCTGAGGATCAGCTAGGATGGCGCTCCTTCTTAGTACAGATTCCTGCACCGCTGTTGGACTAGGAATCCAGTTCTTTGTGTTGTAGTGCACACTCTGCCTCTTGTCCGCCTCACCCGTGCTGATGATGCCTCGGAGGGAATCCTGGCCTGCACCGCTGCCTGTGCTGTTGAAGCCCGAGTGTAATTGCATTCTGACCACCCTAAGCAAAACAAATTAGGGGCCCTGCTTTAATGGCATGCTTGTTGCATTTGCCATTCTACCAAAAACATGGCTCCTCTTTTGCATATTACTAGGACAACATAGTAAGTATAGCATCCCCATGCCTTGGTGAAGTAAGGAGCTAAAACCTACTAGCAGGGGCTGGCAGTGAGGACATCAGCATTTCTAATAGCCTGGAATTTCCTTGCAGACTCCTTGACATGTAACTGAACAAGCATAGCCTGATAGTATTTCAGGCTACGTGAGTGCAGACCCC
>LOEQ01000219.1:170289-183228 GCA_001685075.1 Bramus lutescens | reverse complement strand
CCTTATTTTTGGCCTAGAGACGACTTAGAAGAAGCTTGTGGCCACACAATGTCCAAATGTTATCTGAAGCCTTAGGGAACTAGAAATTTTCTTTACTGAGAGATGATGTTCTTTCTACAAATGCAGATACTTTTATTACACAAATATCAATATATTTTAAACAATTTTAAGAATCCTGTGCTTTATCAAAATATATAGTTGTAGTCAGTAGATGCTACAGTTACTACAGATGTCATGTAAGGTTTTTTACCCTCAGGTTGTGACCAACTTGTATGACTCATTCATTTAACAATTGTTTACAGTGCCCCAGGCATGCTCCTTGGCTCTATACAGGAGACTGCATCTCATGTACCCCCGACTGGCCTGAAACTTGTTATGCAACTGACTTCTGATCTTCTTGCCTCTGCCTTTTAAGTGTTGTGATTCCAGGCCTGCACCATCAAGGCCAGGTGTGCAGTGCTGGGGACCAAGTCCAGGACTTCATGCATGTTAGGCAAACACTCTATCAACTGAGATACATTTCAAGCTCCCAGCTGCTCTTGTCTATTTTGTTTACTTTTAAAAATTAATGTTTTTAATTGAAGAATTACATCACTTCCCCTTCCTCCCTCCTACCCTTCCCAACTACTTTCCATCAAATAATATCCCCCTCAAGTTGATAGCCTCTTCTCATTTGATTATATTTGGTGCACAAATCCACACATGTAATTTTTAAATTTTTATTTAGGAGGGGGACACATATGTCAGGACACACATGTGAAATCAGAAGATGACCCTTTCCATCATGTGGGTCCCAGGAATCGAACTAGGGTTGTTAGGCTTGAATCCATCTCCCTGACCCCACTGTCTGTTTTTTTTTTTTCTTATTAAGAATCATATTGATTAAGACTCTCTTACTTGATGTTTTAAAAGCTGGGAATAATTTTTTCTTACAGTTGTTCCCATCTGTTCAAGAAAAATGTATACTTTATTCTTCTTTAAAAGGCTACAACATAGAAAATTACTCAGTTTTCTTTTAGGTTAAATCCCCACAGCTATATTCTAGCTTTGTTTTGTCGGAGTTTCCTAACGATCTAGAAAGCCATAAGAAAGCACAGTAGTAGTTTACATAATCCTGATTTGGACTTGAACTTACACCCGGTAGCCCTTCCCACTTTTTATCTTGGCCTGTGCCCCTCGCTCACACCTCCCTAATCAGAGAGGATTAGCTACCCACAGCGCGCGCGCTGGGAAGCTGTTTCTTCCACAGCNATAGCTGCTGGTGCCAGTGGCTAGAGAGGGAGTTGAAGAGATGAATGCTAATGAAGACACAGGCTGTCATGTTCCAAGCCTGCAGGATCAAATGGTTCCTCCTTTAGTTTTGCCAATCATCCCAAGGCTTCATAAAACAGAGCAAAACCTAGGACTTCTTGGTGTTCCTCCTGCATGGAGTGCTTCAGAGACTCCTGCTGGAGAGTCCTCTAAAGACCTTGGCTGCTCAGCTTGATCTTATTTGGGTCCCCTATCTCTGTGTGCCTATAGGAGTAGAAAAAAATCAGTTGAGTGGCAAGCAGCCGTGATTTATGGGGAGGCAGTGTGGGCTTCCACTGAATGCTAATCACTGGGAAGCATTTAGGGGGAACTGCAGGAACTTTTGGTTTGTGGCAAATGAGTCATTAGCATAGTACTGAGCTACAGAGTCACCCAAAACCTTATGACTGACTGCTAAACTTGGTACAGTTCAGGAAACGAGCAAACAACCAAGTTGTCCTAAACAGTACTAAGTGACTTTGGATAGGTGTAATGAAGTAAGCACCTGCGTATAAAGTTGAAGCGTCTGACCAATTTAGGACTAAAAGGACCAGCAGACCAGACTGTTAAATAAAATATCAGTTATACCCTCCAACCTGCCCAAGTTGCTGATGGTGTAGACACTCAGTTTCTCTGGAGGGGTGGACCCTGGAGCAGACTGGCTTGCGTTTGCTGTGGATCGATTCTCCGCACACAAGCTGCTGCGTTCATCTTGCAGCACAACACAGCTTTCCGTAAGAAAGGATTTCCTAGCTCTCAGCAAAACAGGCGCCTGCCTTGGGAAGCTTTTCATGAATCACGGGCAGCATTCTTTCTCATCCCCGTGCCCTTCCTTCTTCATTTCCATATCTAGCCACAAGAAGAGGGGAGTTAATGATTCATTTGCTCCCTGATGACCTTTTGAATAACTGGACTGCGATGTATCAGCCAGACTCCAGGTCCCCCGCTCTCCCCCTCCGGCTTCTCTGGTTTGGCTTTAATATTTACAGCCTCCTTGTTGGTCTACATGCCTGAACGCCCGAAGGAAGCAAAACATTTATTGCCTCTCCCTCCCTGAGTTTGGAGCTGTTTCACCCAGCCCCATTCCCGCCTTTGACATCACGGGGAGGCTCCTGGCTGGGCACGGTCTGCCTGCTCTCCTCTGCCTCAGCTGGTCCTTTTACCCAAACAAACAATGGATTCTGACTCCGACTCACCTTTCAACTACTCCTGGCCTTCCTTCCCCAAGATGAAGATTCGGCGCAGGGCATCCAAGAAAGGTAGATAGACCATGGTGCCTTTTGTTTGCCCAGAGCCAAACCCCGGCACCCTCCCGCTCCTACCTCTCTGCCCTGCATTTCCCTGCCTGCCTGCCTGCTTGCGAGTGTAGTTCGTGTTTTCACACGTCTTTTAGAGCTCTTGCTGTACAAATACTTTCTGTGTGGACTTCCATGACATGCTTATTTCCTCCTTCTGTACCTTCTACTTTAAAATCTACCTTAGTGTTACTATCCATACTTAAAAAAAATGCGGGGGTCAGGGAGGTGGCGGGGGGGTCACTGCAAGGTAAATGTTTTGGATTCATTTAATCAGAGTTACCTTGTAGTTACCTTGACAATAGAGTACTGTTGATTTAAACATGTCTAGACTTTGTAAAGTTTAAAGAGAATGAGCATTTGCTACTTACTTTATGCTTCTATTTTTTTAACGTTTTGAAATTAATTGCTTAAGGAACATTTGTTCATAAAAGGTCCTATCTAAAGATTTTGTAGTTGTTACAAGGAAAGGATTTAGAAACAGTGATTTCAACAAGAAAGTCTCCGGAGAACCCGGAGACCAATCTGTTGGCCTCGAGTCAGAACAAGTAAGCAAGGTCACCTAGAAGGAAGAAGGGCCTGGAATCCCTGGTGGTGCCTGGTGGAAGGGACTTGCCTGGTTTGTTTCCTCTTCTTGGGCCCTCACTGTAGTGTGGGCTTAGCAACCAAGGGGAAAGTTCTCCGGGAAGTATTGAGAGAAGAGAGACTCTCCCTTCCTGGGATAAGCAGCAACGGTGGTCCTTGTTGCCTTTTGAGACTTGAAAAAAGCCAGAGAGGTAGTGGGCTGCCCTTCCCATCCCTTGTCTTGTGTACAGACTTGAGTGGTCTTGCCTTTAACTCCAGGGGGAAAGAACATGGAAGATGGCTGGTTATGGGGCATTTCTCCTTACGTTTCTGTCTTCTGGAGCTTGCCAACTCTGTATAGCAGCGATGTACCTGAGGTACTTTGTATTCGCACAGGGGATGGACTCCTGCCATAACCCACGTACCTGGTTAGCTTCAGGGATTTTCTTCTGACCTTCCAGGATAAGATAAAGGTGTTGTTTGTTTGCCTTTTAGTTGGGATTAATGCAATTTTAGGAATAAGATGAGTTGGACAGGAGGGGAAGCCTGAAGCCTCAGCCGAAACACCTTTCTCAGGCTGCTCCATTGCCATTCTTTAAAGGCAACCGTCAGATACCTTAATACTTAGTGTTTAATATATTATTTGGTTATCCTGTCTTAAAACCAATTTCTTCTTTATTTTGTACCCAATGAAAGGGTTCTTTCATTTTACAAGGTTTTATTGAGTTTATAGATATAAGGAAGGGATTTTAAAATGTGAATGGTAAAGTCCATCTCCCTTTAAAAGGTGCAATTCATTTATTAATTATCATACATGATTGGGAGATTGTCATACATGATAGGGTATTGTCATACATGATTCTGGGAGAAGGCACATGCAGGGCAGCAGCCACCAGCATGTAAAAGTGAGCCTGTACGTAGATAGAAGGCAGAGTAAAACTGTAACAAAGGGGAAATCTGGGTAAAGAGTCCAGTAGTCTCTGTGTTTCTCCTACTTTTCCAGGTCTTTTGTGATTTGCAATTATTATCAAACCATAAAGTTTTACCAAGTATGACTTATGTCCAAGAGGAGAGATACTTGGAGGCCCCAAAAACTGAGGGTGCAATTTTTAGTTGTGGGATACTGGGGAGTGTAGCAAGAGCAGGTTACACTAATTTTATATTTCTGTTGTCCGGACAATCTAGTGGGTGCCCATACTTTAGTGGCTGGGACTCCAGGTAGAGAACAACATGGGAGGGAAGGGATTATGACTGGAAGCCAGGGAGAGCCTGAGAGGCCAGTGGAGTGGTAGGAACACATGAATCACATTCTCCCTTTAAACCCAAATTTGGAGCACTGCCAGGCTGAGCCAGAGCAGAAAGTCATAGCAAAGCTATGTATAAATTAAACCTGGTTCAAGTGAAAGCAAGTACCTGGGTAGGAAAATGATTAACTCTTTGCCCCCAGCAAGCAAAAGACAAGTATGAGAATGAAGTCTGTAGGGCAGCACAGGGGATTTTTAGACTGCAGAACACACGTCCCTCCTTGTTTAAGTGACAGTGACCTAGTTGTGAAGAAAGTGATTGGTCCTGATGTAATATCAGCTGGACAGGATCCAAGACCCATAAGCCCTTAGAGAGGCACAAGGGTTATAGAGATGAGCCAGGCAAGCCACCTTACCTCCCTGTGCAGAAGGTAGAGCTCAGAGAGGCTCAGCAAAGAAATGATCAAATACTCTAACAAACGTCTCTGGATTGGCAGATGCTTAACAGGGCAGGTCAGCACTGGGCAGGTCTCTCAGGGACCAAGAGCACCAGTTCCTCCCCTCCCCCACTTAGTAGCAAAACAGCAGCAGCAGCAACAACAACAACAAAACCGTAAGAAATCTGACTTTGACAAGGTCTCACTACAGAGTCCTGGCTGGCTTGAATTTGCCAGGTAGAGCAGGCTGGCCTTGAACTCAGAGGTCTGCCAGTCTCTGCTTCCCAAGCACTGGGATTAAGGAGTGTGCCACCACACCTGATCCAATAATTCTGCTTTTCTGACTCAGCGGGCCGGTTTGTGAAGAACATGCTTTCTTGTCTTTGAAAGGGTAATACTATTGTTAGTGCCTCTTCACCAGTAAAGACTTTCTCTTCTTTCTCTCTACCTGTCCTCGTGTGTCTGTGTGTGTATGTGTGTGTGTGTCTGTGTGTGTGTGTGTGTATGTGTGTGTGTGTATGTGCTGAGGCTAAACATCAACCTCTGACATTGTTCCTTAAGAGCTGTCCCCCTTTTCCGAGACAAGGTTTCTCCCTGGGACCTGAGGCTTACGATGAAGTTAGGCCAGCTGTCAAGAAGGCACCAGGGAGCCACTTGTCACTTCCCCAATGCTGGGCAGAGATTACAAGCCTCTGCCACTGCACTTGCTCTTTTTCCTTGGGGACAGAACTTGGTTGATCATGTTCTATGGTAAGTAGTGGACCCGCTGAGCTGTCTCCCTGGCTCCTCTCCCTTTCCTTCCAATCATCAGCAAAGTTATTCTCCCTGGAGGTCCAGCCGCCTTGGAAGTCTTGAAGGAGGATCTTAGGGCTTTGAATTTATGGTCTGTTAAGCAAATGTCTCTTGTATTCATTAAGGTATACACTCTTCTAGTCTCTACTATTGGCTCCCTGTCTTCACCCTCTTTGCTTGTATTTCTTTCCCCCAGAGGCCCTCTCCTGTCCATTTTCAGTTCTTTGATAGATATTCAGATGCATCCACACTCCCAGCTTGCTTAGTGAGTGATGTGAAATTTCAGCAGGGGTTTGTAAACAAGAAAACCCACCAAACAGTATTTTAACTCAGAACTTGCTTTTCCTCCTGCCTTCAGAGAAGGAGACTATGTCATCATTCTTTGGAAATTACGTGTGTCTCTGGGAGAGGCACATGGAAGCAGTTAAAGCCAAGTTACCCAACATGAGAGCTAGGAGGCCATTCTCAGAAGCTGTCCTCCGTCATCTCATGGGCAGCCCCAGGACAAGTCGCTTTTGGAGCCCAGTGGTTACTAATTGGAGTGGGTCAGAACCCATGACCGTTATGCTTCAAGGGCTCTAGGAATGCCTGGATTTTTGTTTTTTTGGTTTCAGTAGGCAAATCAACTAAGAAATGTAATGTTTGTTAATCAAAGATTAATCATAAAAAACCCCATAGAGATCAGACTTCATGTAGGTTTCCCATCATTATCATTCAATCTTGGAAGGGCATACCTTGACGTAAGTCATCAGACCGTCGGGAATGTCAGCACAGGCTCCCCTTCATGCATTTGGTCCACTCTGCAGCGTCTCTCAGTCTCTCCTCCCCCAGGTCATAGCAGGTCCCTCTTCAGGGAGGCTGAATGTGAAGAGGTGCCATTTTTCTTTTCATGTGGGCAAAGCCTACAGAGTTCCAAAGGAGCCAGTACAAACTAGAAAGTTTGACAAGCCTGAAAAGCTTGGGTAATCCTAGAATTTTGCAGTCACGACCAGTCTAAACAGTAGTGTGTGATGCATTACCAATTGTTACTGAACTACAGTGGATGCTTGCTGTAGAGAAGACATGATTCTTCAAACAGCTCTGTAATAAGGAACTATCTCTGTTTCCTAAGTGAGGAATGCGAGGCTTAGAGGGTGCTGCCATTTGGGTGTGACTTGTGTTAGCTAAGGGTGTGAATGTTGGCAGTTCGATCCCAGGATAGTGTTGGTAAGATGTTGAGACTTAGATGAAGCAAGACCCAGAGGAGGTCGTTAGGTCACAAACGGCCCTTCCCTTGTTAGTTCTCGAGAAGATTGTTAGGAAACAGCAAGGCTGGCCCTTGCGTGTCTTCAGGAGGCCTGGCTTACATGGGATGTATCCCTTGATAGCCTCATGCTGCGATGCTGTTGTCACTGTTCCACCCATCCCCTTTCCTTACTGAAGTGGTTACCAGTCTCTGCGCTTCCTAGAATACCTTTGCATTCAGCTTTGAAACACTCTGTTGTCTGTAGTTATCACAAAATGTCTGAAGTTAGGTAACTTATAAATTTAAAGGGTTTGTTTAGCTCACAGTTCGGGATGTTTAAAGTTGAAACAGCATAGCATTGACTCTTATGAGGGCTCCTTCGCTATGTCACATAACAAGGCCACATCTACTTCAGCAAGGCCAAGCCTCTTAATGCTACACCCTCAGTATTCATATATGAGTCTATGGGGACCATTCTTATTCAAACCATCACAGGGTGAGCATGCTAGGAAATCCACAGTCTTCTAGATGGAGAGAGAGAGATGGACAGAATGATGAAGTGTGCCAGGAGTGAGATGACAGTGTTCCGCTTTCCCTTCTGTGCTGGAGTCTGGCTATGTTACTCAGTCTGGTCTTGAACTCTGGGGTTCAAATAATCCTCCTGTTCCAGCCTCCCCAGCAGTATGACTACAAACGTGTGACACCACACTCGGTTTGTTTTGCTTTGGAAATGACCTCATTTAGTATTTGAAGAACAGGTATTTGATCTGAAAAGTAATTTTTGATTTGCATTTAGAGGTATGATGACATTTCCGAAGTTTAGTGATAATTGTTAAAGGCAAATTACTTTAGCTACATGAGCTTTCTCATTCCCTTCTTCCTTTTCATGGAATAGACGTGTGTGTGTGTGTATGTGTTTGGGTATAATCTAGAAATTTACAAGGAAATTAATAGGTCACTTCAAAAAGCCTTATGACAAATTTTAGGGACTAGAGAGATGACTCAGTGGTTAAGACTGTCTTCCAAAGGACCCAGGTTGAATTCCAGGTTCAATTAGCACCCACATGGCATCTAATAGCTGTCTGTAACTCCAAGATCTGACACACTCACACAGACATACAGGCAGGCAAACACCAATGTACACAAAGTGTAAATAAATTATTTAAAAAAAAAGACAAATCTTCCCCTTAAGGTGACATAACTCACTAAGGTATCGTTGCTGTCAGTGAGCTGTGTTTCACAGAGAGTAGTTTCAATGCTGGACTGCCCAGAAGTGCCTCTCTGTCGTAAAGGAAAGGGGCTACATTGCAAGCCTGTGGCAGACAACTCTGATAACATAGCTTCATATGTCTCTTAATTAGACAAATGCTTAGCCAAATTTTTGAAAGTGATTCCCCCCTCCCATCTCTTTAGGAGGAACTTCGTGTTTGAGGAACTTCTCCCCAAGTCCCACAGGAGAGACTGGTACAACTTAATGTTGAATCTCACAGTGAAGAGGGGGCATCCTGGCTGAGAATGTAATTTGGTGTGGAGGCACTTGCCTAGTGTATGTAAGGCATATGCTTGCTCAGAACAAAAACAACACAAAAATTGAAAAGCCATAGGAAGGTAGGGTGGAAGATATCACCAAGGGGATGGCACTCGGCAGCCTGTGGTGAACTGATAGGGTTTGCACAGGCGGTGTGGCCCCTCCAAACAAATTCCGAGTCAGACATGCACAGAGCAGAACAAAGTGATGGAAAAGAGGCTAGTCGTGTACACTGCTGATTCACGAGGATACGGAAATATTGTGCAACACTGAACGTTTCACGGGCCTCCGTGCCTATCTGTATCTGTGTGCTTGGCACCTCCCCTTTCCAGCACTCATGTGAGCATATGCCTTCCGAGGTATGATGACTGGGGCTCTCACCCATTGAGACCAACCCCAGGGATAAGCCCACGGTGGGCACATCACCCAGACGGAGCCAGTCAGAATCCTTCCTTGGGATAAAATGCTTTTCTTCTTGGGTGGCATCTCTGGAGAGGTTGGCGATGAAGCTATTAGCTATAGAAAGCTAGTCTGTGTCGTCAGAAGGAATGCAAAGAGAAGCAAATAAATCATAAGGTCCTGTGAGGCTCCAGGCCTGTGCACTAGTCTCTGAGGCCCCCGTAGCTGCCCACTTCCCTACTCAAGCTCTGGTTATTAAATCCCTTCAATTCTGTGAGTTAACCTCATGGTCTCCTTCATTCCTTTTTATTGTTAGAAATTTAGGTTAATATATCTTCTCACAAACTGGAAACCTCCGACTTTTCCATCAAGATGCAGCTCATAGACCCTTTCCCAGGTTTCCTCTGTCTCCCCTCAGAGGTTGGCATTCTATCTCAGGCACCATTCTGCTTGGTATGTGTTCTTCTCTTTCTCTGTCACAGCTGGCATTTCACATCTCTACCCTGAGTTCCTGGAAGGTGGGGTTGTCCTATGCATCCCACATCTCCAGTGTTGTGTCATGGAATGCAGGCAGTAAATATTGATTTTCTTACTATTTATTTTTGTCTACAGTCAGTCTTATTTCCACGAAGTATACTATATAGATAGTGGGATGAGGAAGTGGGGGAGTATATTTTCTTAGATTTCTCCTGCCGACTCTTTACCCCTTCCTTGTTAGTGTTTAATATGGTTTCTTGGTGAGGCTGGAGGGCAGTTGGTGGTAGGGGGAGCCTGGTTCTTGAATCTGTGCAGATTCTGGATCTTTCTGGCTCTTACTGAACTGAACTAGCCTCTTAGAAATGTGACTTCTTAAATTTGGCACTTGTGACCAAGGTCTACTGCTGGGGTCATCCCCTGGTGTCAGCAGTGCTTGGTGACTCTCCTCCTGGACTTCTAGTGATTTGGCTTTCCCTTGTCTCTCATATGACAGAACTTGAGGTCCCTGTCCTTGGATGCTGTCCCAGATGTTCTCTCCAGGAGCATCTACCATACATCTTCTTTTACATGGTGGTGGCTATGATAGGTAGCCATATATCCTCAATCCACCCCTGATTGCTTCTCTTGGGGTGTTTGGGATCTCAGACTGCCTTCCTGGCATGAAGGCAACTGGAAGCAACCTGGGAAAGCCAAGACTGGCACTGCTGGGTGATTGTTGTGTGTGTGAACCTCATTTCCTCAGGATTCAGATGATCTGAATGAAAAGAAAAGCCCACCCATTCTTAGAGTGGAAACCTGTCTCACACTTCTTCCCCAGGCAGAGAAACCACTTATTTGTGCCTTTAATCTTCATTATCCTCATAGTGGAGAGCTCTGATCATGGACAAATCCCATATCCAGCTCTCTTTCATGTTTACCTGCCCAGAGTTTCCACCCTGATAATGGAGTACAATTTAGGAATTCAGCAGTGTTTCTCAGCCAGAAGAAACCTGGAATGATTTGAGGACTTGCCAGTCATCAGTTAGCTTTCATTATTCATTCACCCACTCATTCATTCATTCACTCATTCATTCATTCAAAATGTTCTTGTTGAAGACCCTTAAGAAATAAGTGACTTTATTATCGTTCCAAGAATAGTTCTCTGTTCTACTAATGTAGCACCTTGCCTATGGTAGAACTCAATAGCTTCTGATGACTTTTAGGGGGGTGAACGCATGGATTACTCTGGAGATAAGTCCTAGGGTGTCGAAACTCCTTGCAGCATTAGAAATGAACAAAATCATGTCTGTGTGCCAATGTCTGTCCATAGGAAGGATATGAATTATTCATTGAGTTCCCATGATGATGACGTCTGGGGACATCTTCCTTAGCCGCTTGTTAATGTTTTTAGAATTACTTGAACTGAAAAGAACAACAGCAACAAAGGAGAACGCTTTATATTTCTGTGGCCATCAGTTCTGTCTTGGGTCTTGTGCCATGGGTTAGTTTCCTCTACAGCTTGCCAGAATTGCCTATATGCTCACTTATTCCAGGCCTCAGAGGATTTAACCAAGACAAAAAGGGATTGTTGACTGAATCTAATCACACTAAAGTCCACACACCAACACAATATCTACTTGAGTGCCCAGTGAGAATGAGAGCAGAAACAAATTA
This sequence comes from Bramus lutescens, assembly GCA_001685075.1. NCBI lineage: Eukaryota > Metazoa > Chordata > Mammalia > Rodentia > Cricetidae > Bramus > Bramus lutescens. Next base: position 172,324 of record LOEQ01000219.1, on the reverse strand, counting down.
TTTACACACTTGAGAGTCCGTTCAAATGTAAACATGTGCGTTGGAAGGGCGCTTTGTGCTGCTAGACTTAGGAATGAGGACTAGGGAAGATCTGGGGGAAATGGTGGCTCTCTAAAGATTGCTCTTTCTCCCTGCCTCTCACTTTCCTTGTTGCCTCTTGGGTGTAATGGAGGCGGGGTGGTGGGCTAGTTTCTCATTCAGTAATTAGGACTGTTGAGTCTTTCAAACAGCAGAAAGGACTTTGCTAAAGATCTGATGTAATGGAACCAAAAATAACTGGGTATGGACAAAAGGATGTTTGACCCTCTGAGAAAGGCCTTTCACCTCAGGAGTCTACTGGCTTCTGTGTTTAGCTGTCACTTTTGGTAGAAGGACTAAGCAGTGAGGTAAGATTCCAGGAGGTAAAGCAAGTTCTGAGGATGTTGGACACTTTGGTACGATGGTCAGAGGTTTCTTGGTTTCTCTGTTGGCCTTCTCTTGGTACGGACTGAGGTCTACAAGTAACCTAGCTTCCATTCAACCCACAGGAAATTCCTGGGCTGGAGATCTTTCTGGAATCTGGATAATTTTCTGTATAGCCACAGGTCCAGCTCAGAAGAGCTTGAGGTGAGATCTTCCATGCCAAGACTAATGCCAGCCAAGTCCCGAGAGAGCCTTGAAGAGGAATGGCTAAGGAAAACAGCAACAGTTCTCTGGGAATGGTCGCTCTTAGTGTGAGGGCACTGTATACTTTCTTCTGGATCGCAGAGAAATCAGCTCCAGGGCCTTCTGTGCATTCCAGAACGTCACAAAGGCCACTTAAATTGGGAAACAGAGACAAAGGAGAGGGTTAGTTCTTGGTCATTGCTGGGCTTGTGCCACACACACCTACCTGTACTGGGTTACCACTGCCTCTCTCCTTTGGTCTGAATTTTATTCTCCCACTTTTATCTGGTAGTTCTGGGGTGGAATCCAGGGCTTTGTGCACTGTGGCTGCGCTACACCCCTGGCCCACCTCACATTCAGAGACATGAACGTGTGAGGGATTTTTGAGGAAGAGGGAGGATAGACAGAGGTAGTAGGGAGATGGGAGCGGGTGAGAGTGGTTGGTATGTGTTGTGTGCATGTTTGAAATTTGTACATGAAATGTGTACGTTTGTCAAGTACAAATTTAAACAACAGAAATACAATAACTAGAAAAAAGAATATGTTAATGCCCATGTGGTTATGGAGAATACAGATGACAGGCGGCTACAAACAGCCCTATGTACTTGTAGGGAAAACACTTCCAAATAATACGCTCGTGCATATACTACCTGATATGGGTGACTTACTGATAAACTGCTGTTTTGCATGAAAAGACACATTGCAAAATAAATAAGCTTTCTCCCCCTCTCGTTTTTTTATGTAAGGATGCTGTTCTTGAAAAATCTAGAAATTGTAGATCATAAAGATTTGAAAGTAAAAACATAATATATTTCATGACATGTAGCTATCTGTTGGCATCTTGGTTTTCCTCTCCAGCTCTTTCCCCTGGGTATTTTGAATGTTGTGCTGTTAAAACAAAATGAAATTTTATATCTACTTTTTGATGGATGTTTTCTCAGCTAGGTCCACACTGTCATATCCTGGCAGCAAGTTACCAGGAGAAATTACACACGGGGGACCCAGGAAGTAGACAAACACACCCAAGGATAAGTCCCACTGTAACATATTAATGAGACTTCTTAATGGGAAAATACCAGACATTGTTCAAATACCATTTTCTTTAAAATTTTTAAGTGCACATGCTATGTAAGTTGTCTTAATAGTAGTCTATTTGTTACAAACTGATGGAAATTTCTAATTTTCCTACATGTATATTGTAGCACTGTAGAAATAAAACCGTGCTTTCTTTGTCTTGGATGTATGCCATATTGTATAGTCAGAGGCATTAATTTGTGAAGAGAAAAATTAAATGATATTATTTCTTGGCAGTTCATTCTTCTACAAATAATAAAGATGATTATAGATAATTCATCTAGACTTTTACACATGCACACATTCCCTCCCTCCC
>LOEQ01000219.1:138591-162583 GCA_001685075.1 Bramus lutescens | reverse complement strand
GATAGATAGATAGATAGATAGATAGATAGATAGATAGATAGATAGATATAGAGTTTTCTTGTGATCATTGAGAATTCTAGCTTAAGCCTCACCCCTAAGCTTTAACTAGGATTCTTCCATGGTGCACAGAGTACCTCACTCCACGAAGAAGCACTGGAAGGGAAGGATCTTGAGGATAGCCAGGAGGAATGATAAAGCTCTTTGGTGCAGCCATACAGCAAATGGCAGTGAGTGGCCAGTATCATTCATAGAGCTCTTCAATAAGTGCTGTGTCTGTGTATGTGGCAAAGTATGTGTTTAAATCTAGCAGGCAGAAATGAGTAGGTAGATACCCGATCCCAGCCCATCTGATGTGATTGTCTTTCATCCTTGTAACATGCGAGCCGGTGTGTATTACGATTGTAGAACTTTGATGTGTTAAGAGTACAGTGCCTAGTCATGGGGAAGCTGGACCGTTTAGAATATCTCCACTCCTCTCCCAGTTTAGAGACTTGAGTCCATGAGCTCAGAGCAGAGCTTAGATGCATCAGCTCTACTCAGCTTTGGTTTGGTTCTTCGACTCAGTCATCTTGAAGCCTTTTCTGTATTTGCGAATTTAAATATTCTTATAAATGTGAATGTTTTTTCACATCCTAATTTGGCAGAATTTTATGGAATTTTCTTGGATAATTTTGACAATATGAGATTCCTGCTATCTTGAAAAGTAATCTCCTTATAGACATGCCATACACACATGTACACATGTACACACACACACTTGCACACATACATACACATTCACACGTGCACATACACACACTAAATGGACATTAAGGTGTTTTCCCATTTTCTTGTCTAGTAGATCTCTGTTTTAACCTGTAGTTGAGTGCTCCACTCCTCTGCTTTAGTGTCATGAAGCAGGGTTGCAATAAATGCATGCTATAAATTGCAGAGGGCTGGGGTGGATCCCAAAATGATGGAGAAACCAATAAATCAGAGTTGATACCAACTGTAAGTAGCCAGTGTGACCGTCTTGGCATAAGGCATCTGAATGTGAGCCATAGGTACAGAAGTCTAGGTTGGAATACGGCGTGAGTCCTTCAGGTTCAGGATGATCAGCCTGTGTGTCTTATAAGTGGGTATTTACATGTCAGGTTTATTATATCCGTGATGACATATAAGATTTATTTTCTAGCCCTTTGCAGGGATAGTTGACAAGGTAATAGGTGCTGAAGTCTACAGGATGATGTGTTGAGATGCATGTGAATTGTGAAGGGCGAATGATGCTTCTATGCCGTGGGAACAGAGACAGTTCTTAAGGAGCACGGTTCGATTTCCCCGGATATACCCAGAACGGGGTTTCTGGATTGTATGGTGGTTGTGTTTTGAATTTTTTTTGAAGAATCTCTGTTGTTTTCAGTGATGAGTGTGCTAATTTACATCTGTCAGCAGCTTGCTGGGCTTCCTTCTCTAGCTCCTAGCTCCTCTCTTCTGCTGCCTTCCTGTGACAGAAAGCTGTAACATGACAGACACTTTGCTGTGCACTGGTGTCAGTGGACATCTTTTCATGTGCACGGTGCCCATTTCTTTGGGAAAATGTCTGTTTAAGCCCTTTGCTCATTTAAAAATGAATTGTTATCGCTGAGTGTGTGTGTGTGTGTGTGTGTGTGTGTGTGTGTGTGTGCAAAAACCACAGTGCGAATGTGGAGGTCAGAGGACACCAGTTCTTTTTCCTTGTGAACATAGGCTATCTTTGTGTTTCTCTGTGTCTTTTCAAAATTCTTTCAACAATGTTTTATAGTTTTCAGTACAGGTATTTCTTGTCTTAATGAGATTTTTCTTTTACATTATCTCCATAATTTCAGTGGACTTTTCAAGTTTTTATTCCATCTTGTTCTAAGCCTCACTGGACAGATTATTGATCCTACTTTACCCCCCAACTATTGTGAATGTTTCAACTCTATTTGGGGAAATTGTTATTATAATATTCAAAAAATGCACTGAAATTGAAAAAATCCTCAAAGATGAACATAGGTTATAATTTTCATTTATGACTACTTTAAGTGAGAGAAATGCTGCTTTAATCAGATGAAACAAACAAGAAAAGGAGAAAGCAGACAGCCCAGTTCAGTAAGCATAGTAAAGGATCGCTGAATTTGTACAGTTAAGACAAACTTGGCTAGCCTGGCTGGCTGGCCAGCAAGCTATAGGCGTCCTTCATCCCTTTCCTCCTGCTGTTGGGGTCACAGATACACACCACCATGCCTGGCTTTTCTATGGGGTCCCCAGTAATTTACCAACTGAGGTATTCCCCAAGCCCTTCCTGTTACTCGTAGCGTCCCACTTGCTGCCTGGAGCATTTGTATTGGTTTTTGTTGTAGTAGATTATTAAGATGATGGTTGATGACCTAGGACCCCAACAATCCCACTCACTCTGCCTTTCCCTCCCCTTTATTCCTCCACTCTTTGGCACTAGGAATGGAATCCGGAGCTTTGCATTTGCTAGGCTGCTCTCACCACGGAGCTCCTCCTGCAGCCTCCAGACCCATCTACAGGGGTGTGGCTCTCTTCCTTTTCACTGTCTGTTCCTGAGAAATGATGCCTTTGGGCAGCCACCCCTAATTCACAATCACATGTAAGCCCGTGTCTCAGAGCAAGTGTTCCGATCAGCCAGAGCTCTCTTCCATGTGCGCAGCGGGGACTTCTGTCTATGATAGGTTTCAGGTTCCCCTCTGACTTCCTGCTCTTTCTCCATTGTTTCTTCCCAGGCCTTTCCTACTGATGAGTGCTCTGCTATGAATACAGTGTTGCTTGTTGGCTTTCATGTTTATTTTATTTGCAATTTGAGGTTTGTGCATTAAAAAAATCTTACTGGTTATACAATGTGCTTTATGTAGTTTGAGTCATTAGTGATGTTTATTAGGGAACCTCAGACTTCTGTACCCTCTGGGACGATTCTTATGAACTGTGTTTTGAATAAAGTTCGTACTCTTTGGTGTTTTCTCAGGTGTTTAACAACATATGCCCCTGATTTTGAGGTAGTGGTTCATAAAGTGTTAAAAGGACAGCCAGGTTCTGCTTAGGTCACAGGCTAGGAGGCATTTTTTATTTTTTTGAGAATTATGGGAAAGTGATAGAGGATCATGGGATAGACCACACGAACACAAACACATCGGAATTCTCTGGTTACATAAAGCACAAATTAGAAGAAAAAAACAAATGTGGTGGAGATTTTTTTTTAACTCTTGGGGTTTTGTTGATTTTAATCAAACCACTCTTTTTCTACTTTCATTTGGCACAATGTTCTCTTTCAATGTCCAGGTTGGCGATTTGGACATCAACTATATCAACATAGAGGGACTCTCGGCCCATATGAGCCCCGAATCCATGAGGTCCACTCTGGGGCCTCAGGCTTGCAGACACATCCCTCCTCCTGACTCCAGTCCCAGTGGGCATCCGCTGGGTGAGGACAGTGTGGGGCGGGCGAGCACTGCAGCCCTGCAGCCCTGCGTGTCACCCGCCAGCTCCTGCGCTTCTCAGTTGAACCTTCCTTTGGGTCTCCATGAATTTGAGAAGGAGCAGGGTCATCTCAAGAAAAGAAGGTAAGATGTTTCTCTCTGGAGGAAAACTACAGGGAACGGGGAAAATGTTTCTTTTCAAAGATTGTCCCCACCACTCTTTCTCTATATCAAAATGCTATCCCCCTTTTATTTCCTGTATACGTTAGTTTGAAAGTAAGGCAGTTAAGAAAGCCAACAAAAATGCAGGAAAGGAAAACCACAATTCCGAGTATTAGTAGATTGGTAGAAATTGAAAAGTCTGACATTGCCAAGATTGTGACATGAATTCAATGGTGGCTGAGGGAAGAGCATCGTGTAACAAGTTTGGAAAATGATTTGCATCATCTTGTCACTGCTATTGACCAGTAGACCAACACATGAGAATTTGTATCAGAAGGACATAACTCAGCTGGCAGATAGATGTGTAGCTATACCTCGTCTTAAACTGTATAAATGGAATGCTGTACAGGTCAAGAAAATGAATTAAATACAAGTGTGTATATATGATGTGCCTCTCAAAGGCATGAAGTTGAAAAAAGGAAGCTACAAACAGATTTAATTTTCACAGAATGCAAAATAAGGCAAACTATTGCATATGCACGTAAGCTATAAAGAGAAAGAAGAGAATGGGGAAGGAAAAAATCCCTAATTTCAAGACGGTTGCTGGAAAGCGGAAGGAGAGTGGGCTAGAGCGGGCTAGATGGACTTTGCCTGGACTTGTCTTTCAAGCTGGGTGGGCTCATAAAGGCTCTATTTTTTTCTGGTACACATGAAATATCATTTTTAAAAAGTACTATTTGCCGGGTGGTGGTGGTGCATACCTTTAATCCCAGCACTCGGAAGGTAGAGGCAGGTGGATCTCTGTGAGTTCAAGGCTAACCTGGTCTACAACAGCTAGTTCCAGGATAGGCTCCAAAGCTACTAAGAAACCCTGTCTCAAAAAAACAAACAAACAAAAAAGTACTATTGTACATGTTGTAGTGATGTAGTAACTTATATTTGTATATGTTCACGCTATCTGTGTCTATATGTCCATTTTCTTTATGAAATAAGCTAGTTTCCACTTTTCTTATGGGTTAATCTACTTTTCTCTCATGTCCTAACCCTGTGATTCTGTGTTTATTTTCACTTGTGAAGTTATGGATCAGTGAACTTAGCTTATACACATGTGTATGTAAATGTTTATCTATAAATGAACATGCATGTAGACGAGCAGATACTCAGAAGAGCTACAGTTGACCAAGCAGAGACGAGGAGAGAACCAGTGTCAGTGGACACCATCCACTGGGTGTATTCCTATATAGATCTACAGACTGAGTTTCTTTTAGTGCCAGGTTGATATTGAAGGCTATTTTGGCCATAAGTCCTAAAATCCTCACTTTGGGTTTGTGTTTTATCTTATGGTTTTGTGGATGCTGGAGATAGGTTATTTTCATTGCATTGTACGGTCTTTGGGGCTTTGAACCAGTGCACTGGGGTAAGAAGCTGTCGGTGTAGGCCAGACTCCATACAGCTCCACTGTGTGTGATTTGATACATTCTGGCAGAATCTTTTGGGTCTGTTAAGGGCCCTTCAGATCTCAAGAAGTGGGTTGCTTAAAGAGCCATTTGAGAAATATAAGGCAGAAAAAGCACAAATGGTTATTCTGCTCTCTTTATGAAAATATTCCCAGAACTTCAAATTGATGTCTTCATGTTCTGTTGTGGAAACTTTTCTTGCTACAGATAGTTTCCTTTTTATAATAACAGAAAAAACTAAGCCAGCACTCAGGAGGCAGAAGTAGGAAGATCGCAAGTTCGAGGTCAGCTTGGGCTACACAGTACTATATAAAAATATCTACATACCTACCCACTTGCTTGCATACACACACACACACACACACACACACACACACACACACGGTTGTTATTGGGAGGAGTAGAAGCTGTTCTCCCCCAAACACTCTTTACCAGCACTCTTCCAGTCTTGAGAAATAAGAATAGTGACAGGGATAGAAGGGGGGCTGGTGGCTGCAGATATTTCTTTTTAGCCTTGAGATGACTCCTGTCAGTGAATGCTGTCATGGAGTGAACAGCCTGAGAGACAATAAATCGGAGTGAAATTTAGTAAGAGAACAATATTGTGAGAGACCAGGAACTTCTAACAAAAGAGAAATTTGGGGGCACAGAGTCAAAACTGTGGATGATATAGGGACAAGGCTAACCAAAACAAATCTTACATTTCCTGAGGGTCAGAGCAATATTAAATGGGGTAGCACACACTAATCCTGATGCTGCAGCTCTCTGCCCGCTCTGAATGTTACAATGGGATTTTCCTGACTTAGCAGGACAGAAGATGCTCCCAGAATCCGTTCTAAATCCTACCTCAGTGCGCAAAGGATGTGTCAATTTGTAGAGAAGATGACTGGGAAGCAGGAAAACAATCACAGCCACACTGACCCTTTTGGGAAGTGTGGGCTTACCGTGACATATGAACCAGTCTACTACCATTTTAGCGAGACAGGAATGGCTGTCTTTGGCTAACTGTCTCAGTCACAGTTGACCTACTTTCCGGAAGGAGAAAATAACAAGTTGTGATTAACATTTACCCTGTGACAGATAACTTGCAGTTAAATTATTCTTTTTCCCAGTCCTTTCTCAGCTATAGTCAAGGTATTGGGAATGAGTCAGGATTAGAAACTTATCTAAGATTTGCATTATAAGCATGGAGTAAGAAATCTGTCTGAGAGTCACATAGGTTTTTTTTTTTTTGTTTTTTGTTTTTTGTTTTCTTTTCAAGACAGGGTTTCTCTGTGACTTTGGAGCCTGTCCTGGAACAAACTCTTGTAGACCAGGCTGGCCTCGAACTTACCAAGATCTGCCTGCCTCTGCCTCCTGAGTGCTGGGATTAAAGGCATGCGCCACCACTACCCGGTGAGAGTCACATAGTTTATGAAATCAATATTCCACTATTATATGACCCATGTTTTAAAAAAAGAAAAGCCAAAATAGATAATTTAAAATTTCATTTTCTATTGTTTGTAGTTCAAATAAGATGGTTTTCCAGTGCTGTGTTGGATGAAAACCTCATCCTCTAGCATTGAAACGGTCACAGAAAATAATAAAAAATATATCCCATATTATAATGCATCCATGACCACCCATGGCTACCCATGGCCTTGATGATTGATGAAATGGTTTAAAATGTAAATGCTTTGAGGGACTGAACCTTGAAAGTGTGCAGTCACATTCTGTCCTTTGGTGCTGTGGTTATGAACGTTAAATAGGAGGAAAGAAGTTGTAGTCAGGCAGAAAGAATCTTTGCTTCCGTCTGAGACAGAATCCTTAGTGGGAAGTCTCTGAAAGTGACCATCTCACATTGACATTCTTGAGGCTTGACATGCAGTTTATCTCTGACCCTTGTCTTTCTTGTCCCCGAGGTGAGCCCTTCACGGCACTTCCCTCTTTTATTCACCTCTGCCCTCTGGCTTTCCAACTGCAGGGATGGTAACCGTGTCTTCCCTGTGTCATTGCCCGGAGGCTGCTGTGCAAACAGCCCTGTGGATCAGCATCACTGGCATGTTCAGTATGTGAAGGGTGGCTATGCAGGACTGGTAACGGTGTTTACAAAACAAAAATAATGAGGCTGTCACCATCAAACCAACTTTTGTAAAGTCATTGAAATGGAGTATCAGGCTGTTTAAGGCCACCAACCAGCTCCCAGATCATGACACATGGATTTCTTATTAGTTTTGAATGCTTGATCTTAGCTCTTTACTGGCTAGCTCTTTTAACTTAGCCTGTTTCTGTTCATCTGCCTTTGCCTTGGGGTGTTTCACTTTTTTCTTTCTGTATATCTTACTTTCACTGCTTCTCTATGTCTGGCTGGTGTCTGCCTGGCTTCTTGCCCGGGCATGCTCTTTCCTCCTCTCTCATTCTGTTCTCCCCTCCTGAGCCTAGATTTCTCCTCCTTTTTAATGTCTCTGCCCACCAGCCTTGCCTGTCCCTCTCCTTCCTAGCTATTGACCATTCAGCTCTTTATTAGACCAATCAGGTACCTTAGGTAGGTAAGGTGAAACAAATCCAAAACATCTTTACATAATTAAAAACACATCCTTACATTTTAAAAACAAATGCAGCATAAAGAGAAGCAACACACCTTTACACAGTTAAAGTAATATTCTGCAGCATAAAAAAATGTAGCACATCTTTGCCTAATTAAAATAATATTCCACAGAAAATGGCTTTTGCCAGGCAGGACCATCCATTTGGGGACACAAATTTTTTTTTAAAGGGCTGGTGTGGTGGCTCAGCAGGTAAAGGTACTTGCCACCAATCATGACATCCTGACTGTGATCCCCAGATTCCATGTGGTGGTAGGAGAGAAATAACTCTTGTGGATTGTTCTCTGACTTGCACGTGTGTGCAGGTGGCACCCCCCCACTTGTGCACAAAGGGGAAAAAACAATAAAAATGTTTGTTGGAAAAGTTATAAAAAGCAGTATCAATGAAAAATTGTGTGGGCACTCCTTGCATCTCACACTAATGATAGGATCTGAACACAAAAAATCAAAACCCAGCATCTGTCTGACTGCTCACCGAATGATCTGTTTCATGCTCTAGTTCCAGCCTGGATGCCCTGAATGCCGACAGTGAGGGGGAAGAGCATTCTCAGCCCCCCATCTGCTATGCTGTGGGCTCTCAGAGTTCCTCAAGAACAGGGCTTCCTAGTGGAGATGAACTGGATTCTTTTGAGACCAGCGCTGAAGCAGATTGTAATATCTCCAGGACCGAATCACTTTCCCTATCCAGTACTCTGCATTCAAAGGTATTCTCCTCAGTCTTAGCTCGACTTATTGTAAATGCACAGAATGTGTTCTCAATGTCTCCACCTCCACCTACAGGACAGGTTCTGTCTTCTTCCCACAGGAGAAACGCTTATGTATGTGTTGGGAGGGACTTCAGTGACCTCTGATTTTTTAATCTCCATGACTCTGTTTTAATTTTCACAACTCTTCCAGCAGTTGGTTGATGTTATTGACTCACAGGGAGTACATCTCATTTTTACATACTTGGGAAATGTTACTATTTCAGTTAATATTCCTGCTCTCCTTCCTGCCACAGAGTGAGGCAAACTGGTGATACTGGGTTCAAGGGATCAAGCTTGTTTATGCACATAATCTTTAGTCTGGTCCAGGCGAGGAGGTAGATGATGTCAGTAAGTCAGAGGTGACATTTACTGGGTGTGCCTGGCTTCACGAGCCAATCTCCAATGTCATTTTGAGGTTTTACTTTTCTTGATAATTTCATGAGTTTCATGGACTCACAGAAACTGAATGACAATCAAGGAGCCTGCATGGGGCTGACCTAGGCACTCTGCATGTATGTTAGAGTTGTGTAGCACGGTCTTCTTGTGGGACTCCTCACAGAGGGAGCAGGGGTTGTCTCCAACTCTTTTACAGGCTTTTGGGACCCTATTCCTCATACTGGCTTGCCTTGCCCAGCCTTAATACATGGGGAGGTGCTTAGTCTTACTGCAACTTAATACACTATGTTTTGTTGATATTCCTGGAAGACCTGCTCTTTCCTAAACAGAAACAGAGAAGGAGTGGACTAGGGATGGGAACAGAGGGGGGTGGGTGGGNGGAGGGGAAACTGGCCAGGACGTAAAATAAATAAATTTATTAAAAACAAATAAATACTTTAAGTTAGTTTCTCAAAGCAAACTCTTCTGTTTGAACATACTTATTTTTTATATTTGAATTATGCTATAGTCCAGTCATTTTCCTCTTAAATTATATTTATTCACTACTGTAAAACAATGTGTGAAATACCAAGGTTCTACCCAGAAACATGGGGTTAGTAAGATAAGGCCTTACCTTTGCAGTGTACCCTGTAATGTACCAAATGGTTTTATGTATGTGAAAAATACAGAGGTTTTTCTTAGCCCACCTAAGACGTAAGTAGCACTTTTATTTTATGTTTTGAAAGCATTAGAGTTTTGACTAGGTGGCCCCAGGTTGGTCACATTCCATTACTAAAATTAAGGTCTTCTAACCTCCATACTGAATCCGTTTTCCTGTGTATCCTGGAAACCTATGCTTATCTTTTGAACCTGAACATCATATGATAATTCTGGATAATAAGAATAGAAGTGTGGATGAATACTATTCAAGAAAAAAATGGATATGGTTGTGAATGCTAATGCTAGCTAGTTTTGAATGGAATGTGAAAACCTTATCATTCCTTGGAATGAAATACAGCTCTTTGGAAACAGTTTCACATTGATTTGAAAGAAGATTTGAAAGATTTTTGCTGTGAAGCGCTGCTTCTCTTGCCTCTGTAATTACTCAGCATAGCGTCGCCAAAAGATTTTGGACAGTTTCCAAAGTTCCATCGTCATGAACAGTGGTTACTGCACACGATTTAAGAGAGAGGATGGCTTCTGGTGGGTTCCTTGTGGCCAGTTCCCTGCTCTGGTTAGAGTACAGCTCAACATCTGGGGACTCAGCCTCTGGGCCCAGTGGGTGCTTCTAGATAAGGCACCTAAGCCAAGGCCCCTTGAAGCTGTGATCAGCTCTTTCTGAGATCTTTAACCAATGGCTGTCAAGGAACCAGGTGTTTTTATTTAGGAAGACTAGGCAAGACCAACTCTCATGCAGGACAGTTTGTGATGGCTTAATTTTAGCAATTTTAGATAACACCTCAAAAATACACAGGCCAGATCAATGCTAAGGTCTCTGTGGGATAGGAGTTAGATACTATAAATGACTTTAGTGACTTTCTATTGCATATTCATCTAAAATTTCTAGAACATGTAAGAAAACTGTGTTTTAATTATCTTGACAGCTTTCACTTTTATGTATGTTGCAAATATAATAATAGAAATGGGAAAATAGGAACAAAGTGATGGGTCATTAAAAGCAATGATATTAAACTCATTGATAGCTTCACTCTGGGAAACAGGGATAGAAAGTTTATTAAACAATGGGCCTAGAGGAACAGGCTTCACATGGACTTTCCCTAGAGGCTACCGCTAACCCTGTAAATTTAAACAGCCATTTGAAAGCTTAAAACCTCTTATAATTAGACATAGCTATTTCTCTACCTTCTAAATTGCTTAAGGAAAGAGATCTTGTCTAGTATATAATTTTGTTTAAATGCTGAAGCGTAAACTAACAAAAAATAATAACCTGTGTAAAAACAAATTAATACCATGGCTGAACATTCAGAGAAAAAGTCATGTGATTTAATTTTCTCATTCTTAACCAAGTTGTTGAAATGATCCAAAGGTATTTTTTTACATGGATGAGAACTCTTCCACAAAACTTAAATTTATCAGGGCTTAGATGAAAAGGAGAACACTGGAAAAGCTTTGAGAGGCAAACAGAACAAATTATTAAGAAGGTCCTGTGAGAAAAGAGATGGTGGGTGCAGATCTCTTATCCCAGCTACATGGGAGTCCAAGACTAACCCAAGATCGGTGCCAGCCTGGGCAACTTAGTAAGACCATGTCTCACAAGATGCTGTAGAACATGGACTGAGAATGTAGCTCAGTGATAGAGTGCCTTCCCAGCATGCACAAGGCCCTGGGTTCGATTCCCAGGACAAAGAAATAGCTGGCTGGATGAAGTGCATGGGTTGGGACTTTGTTTCGTGATGGTGATTACATAACGCTGCACTCTCTCTTAGGAGTCCCTGCTTTCTGGGATTCGCTCACGTTCATACTCCTGCTCATCACCCAAAGTCTCTGTCGGGAAGTCCAGGCTAGTGCGTGATTTCACAGTGTGCAGTTCCACCGAAGGTAAGCGCTGTCTGCATCTGACTCTGCACTCATTCCCTTCCAGAGCAGGGGACCAGCTAGTCTACATGCATAAAACATACGGGGACTGCAGGCCAGCTCTAGCTCTGCCTCCATAACCGATTTCTCTAAACCAAGTAGAATCCTTTCCTTGTTGGACTTCAGCTCTTATAGATTTCATTTTGATAAAAGTATACATATGTGCCCACTTCTCTGTTATTTTAGTTTAGTAAAACGTTGCTCTTCGGGATGGTGCAAACAAGAATGGACTTCAGGGATATTCTGTGAGGGCCTTAGAGGATTTTACTTAAGTGGATTCTGAGAATTACTTTTGTCTTGGATGAGTGGTGCTAAGAATCAGCAACTCTGAGGTAGCCCAGCAGGGCAGATTGGAGGTGTCCCCTTCCTGGTTTAGCCCAGGGCTGGGGAGAACTGAAATAATAGTGTTCTCATGGCACCAATAGCTACATCTCAGCGCTTGAAGAAAGAGCAGCTGTGTAAGGAAGTAGAAACATAACTTTTATACAATAAACTTTTATTAAAATAGAGCATAGCTGCAAGAAACAAGGCACTGAATGCCTTGAGTATGCTGAATTTTCAAAAGTGAATTCTGCCCCCCCAATAGAAAACTTATGGGCAGTGTAGAGCTCTCCTGAGAGCTGTTCTCCTCCACTGCCCTCCATTTAAACTTTGCTTTGATACATAATTACTTCACACTTCCCATGGACAGATAATGTGTAATAGTCATATTTAAAGACTGATGTGGGAGCATTCATGTCTGTTTGACATGCCTAATAGTTTAATAAAAAATAAACTTTAGTATATCAGACAATGCCCGATTTTCTTCTTGAGTCATCCAAAAGCAAGCTGCCGGTTCAGGACTCTCCACTCCGTCAGCATGCAATGTGTAAGGTTCCTCCTCTTTCCCTTTCTTCTTTTTCTTACTTTGTTCTGGTTTTATTACCATTTTGCGTTTTTGACATCACGTGAATGAATACTAAGCATGTAGTGATGTAGGAGGGTCTTCTATCTATCTGTTACTTTCATTGGTTAATAAAGAAACTGTCTTGGCNGCCGTGCAGGAGCTGGGCCGGATGAAAAACAGGCCCGCTCCCCTATCACTACAATGTAGCATGAGCTTGGCGATGCTTTTCCAAAGTGAGACTTGTGCTAAGTATCCCAGCAAGATCCACTGCATGAGTGAGATAGATGAGGCCTGGGAGCCACACAGCCAGTGCTGCCTCGTGTGTGTCCCCTTTCTTCATCATTAGTGGAGAAGGAAGATGTGGGTCTCTCTTGGCTCTCCAGGTGTCCTGCCAACCTTTAATGGCGCCTCAACACCTTTTCACTAATAGTCCTAGCTGCTGACTCAGTTTCACACTGTTGCTCTTTGGAGAGCATCCTTAAATCTTCCATTCCATGTGCACTGTGTCTGCCTCACCATGACAACTGCGGTTTCTCCAGCCTGGAAGGTTTGAGATCAGTGACCTGATGACGGAAAGGAAATCGACAGCTAAGGAAAAAGTACCTTGAGCTATACATACATTTTAAGCAAAGGCTTAAATCTCTGCATTTGAATTAGAAGGAATAAAAAGATGACATCAATTCCTTTTTTGCCCTGTTAGCCTATAAATATAATCTCTAAGCAGTGTGTTTAAAAGCAGGGCTAGTTGAATGAAGTTTGAAAGCGTTCAGAAGGTAAGAGTTTGAACCAGGTGATTTAGCTTGATGCAACACAACACACACACACACACACACACACACACACACACACACACACNAGAGAGAGAGAGAGAGAGAGAGAGAGAATTGAGGATTCCAGTGGATAGAAACTGTACAGTTGCCAGCATCTCCATTGATACTATTTATGGGTCAGTCACACCCATAGGACACAAAGGACAATTTACTGTCTAATGGAGAAGAAATAATTTTGACTCTGTTCATATAACCAAAACACAGGCATAAAAGCTTGTCTAGTTCAAGGAAATTGTTTAGTGTGCTAGAATGAATCAAAAGTAAATTGATATTACCTTTGCTGTTACTTCTCCCTTAATGAATTTTGCGTAGTACTAAATTTTTCTCTATTTGAACAGAGAGCAAGTCTTCATTTGCCCCAGGGGATGCTTCCTCGTGCGAGACATAATACAAATACCCAAACTTAGGATGCATTTGTGCTATTTTTCATTCTTTTAATAACTTTTTAATTTATTTATTTGTGCATGTAGGTATTTTGCTTGCATGCAAGTATATACACCATGTGCATGTCTGGGGCCCAAGGAGGCCAGCAAGGTTATCAGATCCCCTCCAACTGGAATTAGAGATAGTTGTGAGCCACTCTGTGGGTATTGGGAATTGAACCCAGGCCCTCTGAAAGAGTAGCCAGTGCTCTTAACTACTGAGCCATCTCTCCCTCTTAATACTTTTTAAAATCTTTTACATATATTTAATTTATGTTGTATGTGTAGGTATGTGCCTGAGTGTGTGTGTGTGTGTACGTGCGCGTGCGCCCATGTGCACAGCTACCTGGGACAGTAGTGAGCTACCCAGTGAATGCTGGGAACTAGATTCATATCCTCTGCTGAAGCAGTGAGAGCCTTAGCTACAAAGCCACCCCTCCAGCCCTTCTTTTCTAGTTCTTATTTGGCATATTCTTCCTTATCACTTCTGAAGTTACTTTTTATTCTTTCTCTTGCCTTCTTTTTTTTTTTGAGTCGAGTGTTTAATGGCAGTAACTTCAGTATTTAATTTTTATGTACCTAAAATAAAACCCAGCTTTATATTTTCCTTTAGTACCTGGTGGATTTCTATAAAAGGAATGTTGTCTATATCATAATGATAACTGCAACCTCACTGTGAAGTCCAAATACAGAGATCTGAGCACTCTAGAGGCAGAGGCAGGCAGATCTCTGTGAGTTTGAGGCCAGCCTGGTCTATAGAGTGAGTTTCAGGACAGGCTCCAAAGCTACAGAGAAACCCTGCCTGAGAGAGAGAGAGAGTCTCTCTCTCTCTCTCTCTCTCTCTCTCTCTCTCAAAGGAGAGAGAGAGAGAGAAAGAGAGAGAGAGAGAATAAAGAAAAGAATTTGTAGAGTGACATCATACTTTAAAAGTTGCTATAAACCAATGGATGGAATCCAATTAGATTGTGACCAGTTTCTTTATAATGGGCTGTGTAAGTTGATAGGCTTGGCTCTCTTACTTTTTTGGAATGCCACCCTATTTATTTATAAGAACAATGACTTAATTTGAAAAACATTTTGCAATGACTATAAAAAGCCTTTGCTTTTTCTCAAAGTAGATTTTCTATTACATACAAGAACTCAGGGGGTATTTATTTACATGGTTTACATAACTGGCTCATCCTCCTGTATTCCTATTCCCACCTCTTCCCCCACTCTGCATGGTATTGGTGAAGGATTGCCCTTCTCTGTGGGTGGTGTGCTCTGTGGGTGGTGTGCTCTTCGGTGTCCGCTCCTTCCTACCCTCTCTCCAGGTCTAACTCGGCGTCCCCCTTCCTCCCCATAGTGAGTATTCTGAGTCTGTAAATAGGATGGCACCATGTTTGTGGAAACCTGCCCTTCTGCCCCAGCAGACCAATGGGGAGGGTGGTTCTTCTTCCCCATCAGCTACAGATTGGGCTGCTTGAGGATATGACCTTGGAGTTAAGAAAGACCCTTCCCCGTGCTGGCCTTCAAGGTGTCCACAGGAGCTTCGCTGAAAACCAGCAGGTTTATCGATCCCCTGTGTTGGGGATTGATGTTACTCATAAAGGGTGGCGTCCAAGTGAGAAGTACCCTAATTTAGCCAGTTTTCCCTACTGTTTGCAAACCACGAGCTTCCCTTTGCTGGGGCTAACACACTTCCGGAAGTTACCAAATTGACCTCTTCTCCTCCAAACCAGGGAAAGCATTAAAACCTCACATGCAGAAGGCCAGTTCTCGCAGGTTTTCTAACAGATAACACATAAAATGATGAGTTTGGTGAACATGTGAAGCTCAGACTGACAATTGACTGCTGTTTGTCTTAGCTTCCTTATTAATTATTTGATTAATTTATTTGTGTGTGTGCCTTACAGAACAGAGATCGTATAGTTTCACGGAGCCACCAGGAGAGAAAAGGTACGTTGAGGGCTCCCCTTTCTTCAGGGTCCACTGATCTGTCTTTGCAAATGTCTGTACATCACTTTTCCTCTGTGTCCTAGAGTTGGTGAGAGGTTTCTGTGTAATAAGCTACCCAAGACCCGTTGTTCCCTCTCTG
This sequence comes from Bramus lutescens, assembly GCA_001685075.1. NCBI lineage: Eukaryota > Metazoa > Chordata > Mammalia > Rodentia > Cricetidae > Bramus > Bramus lutescens. The sequence goes on along the minus strand of LOEQ01000219.1, from coordinate 147,011 downwards.
GAGTCAGTATAGCCAGCCAGATGTGATGTCTGTTTTCCATCCTCAGGGGTACAGGCTGCAGGCGGGGGAGAGGGGTTTCTGTTTTAGGTTCTTTTCAGGTCTGAACATCTCAAGGGGCTGTGAGGACCACAAGCTTCACTTGTTGCAGGATTTCTCTGCCTCTGCTCTACCCCTAGAAGACTCTCTGTAGCTCCAGTTGCTCAGGTGGTTGTCGTGGAAAGCCCAGAAATACGCCTGCCTTTGCCCTCTGTCGATCTCTGCCTTGCAGTGTTAGGCATGATGCAAGTGCGGTCTTCAGCACCGCCAGGCTTCTGCTTAGTATGTAGATCTGAGGCTTGAAGCTCAGGCTGCTGTCTATCCTAGGATGTAAAGCTGGTGCTATAGCCAAGCCTGGGAAGAGACCAGGCTGCAAGTGGGAGGGAGGGCTGAGTTCTATTGGCCTTGAACACCTAGCTGGTGTTATTAGCCCTGGACTTGCTACAGAACAAGTGTCAGAAATGGCAGTCAAGGTTGGCTTTAAGGAGTCTCTGGGAAACAGGGAAGTAGTTTTCACTTTGGTGGCATGAATCCTAGCACTCTGGAATTTTTTAACATCTAGGTGAAGATGAGTGTTTTGCTTTAAACCCTCCCAATGAAAGTAGTGGTAAGAAAACGGCAGTTTTGGTTCAGTTATATTGTTTTAGACAAGAATTGAAAGTTTCAGATAACAAACACAGGAAAACTAAGAATGCCATTGAAGGATGGGGTGATGACAAGGACGGCATTAACAAAGATGGTGATGACAATGTTGGCAGTCGAGGCAGTAGTAACTGACAATTCCTGGGTGATCGTGTGTGCCTCCTGCTGTTCTAAGCAGTTTATATTTAAGGAGTCTGTTCCAAACACTGTAATTTGAGAATCATCTAGGTTGTCAATTCCCTGTCTTCAGGATCCTGTCTTTCCAACAGTTATAGTCATAGTAGGTTGATTATTAAGACTTTTTTTTTTTNTGCTGTTCTAAGCAGTTTATATTTAAGGAGTCTGTTCCAAACACTGTAATTTGAGAATCATCTAGGTTGTCAATTCCCTGTCTTCAGGATCCTGTCTTTCCAACAGTTATAGTCATAGTAGGTTGATTATTAAGACTTTTTTTTTTTTAAAGTAAAATATTTCCGTTAGGTGGTTGTAAGATGAGAAGAGCCAGTATAGCACTTGGTCAAGCCACAGCCCGTGCAGTAGCGTCCCCTGCTTGGCATGTGTGGGGGAAGTACCTTTCTTATCCCTTGCTCTCTGTTTTCCCACTCAGTCTTACCCCTCCCACTCATGCACTTAGAGGGCACAGTCGGGGACAGCAGGGTAGATCTGTCTTCTCCCTGTCTTGATTCCTGGTGTCTTGTTGGATCTGCTAAGAAGCTCCCCAGCCATACCTGGTGCTTTGCCTTAGTCATGGTATAGGTAATTACTCAAGGAACTTCCTTCTCTGGAATTCTTTTACTTAGACCAGTCAGTTTCTGAAAAAAGAACATAGATAAGGTAAAGGAGGACTTACCCCAGACCTTGTAGGCATATTGCTACAGACAGGCCATTTTCTCGCTTCATTGATGATTCTATAGTACAGATCATCATTATACCAACAACTACCCATTTTAAATTAATTACATCTAATTAAATTAATTAGCCTTAAAGCATATAAGTGTTAAAGGAAGTCTGACTACGTTGATCCTCAATTTGCATAGTGGGAACTTACTTTAATACCTTGAATCCAGTTCACTGAAAATAATAGGTTATCGATAAAATTGATTAAGGGTAAGATTTGAAGATTCATATTCTTGATACACTTGAAATGTGTGTTTGTCTGTTGAAAAAGGTGTTACAGAGGTTTCTGAAGAATAGGGTTTGTAAGACTTTATAATGAGAAATCCCATTGGTCATCGACCTGATATCAGAAATAGAACATTTTTGTTTGGAGATATTGAAAAGAACTTCTTCTGAGTTTTGTTAAGTTTAGAAGTGATTTAAACTGAGTTAGTTCTTGCCCAAAGCAGTGGGAATATAGTACAGTCGATTTTGGTTAAAACACAGAATGACCCAATCTCCTGCATGTGCAGAGAGGCAGCACCCCTCCCCCATTCTCATGACCCAACGGTGGCTCATATGTGTGCTATCCACTCTTCTACCAGGTTGGGTGGTGGTTCTAATGCCTGAATAGTCCATCTTTGTTTGTTAAACACTTAGATTTAAGTCTCCTCTACTCTGAGCCTAAGGGATGAATGCCAAAGTTTTACAGCATTCTGAAGAACATGGTATGGGGAAGTCAACTTACACATTTTTAAAAAAGACTAATAATTTCTTGACAAAGCCTTCTGGGATATGGAGAACAGAAATAGATTCGAGGAACCAGGAATTAATTTTCTTTTATTTGGGATAGTTCAGTCTGACTCTTCTAGGAATGGCTGTATGGAATAGGGGAACAGAAAATGGCCATGGTGAAGTTACTTCTGGCTTACAGCCTGTGTAGCCTGGGTTCCTCTACAGCTTAGTCTCAATGTGCAAACCTGGCTGAATGGAAGAGGCTGAACGTACAGATGCAGAATCTGTTTCTTAATTGGTACCCACCAGGGAAATGCCTGTCTACTAACAACCACCCCTGTGTTCCCACGGTAATAACATCTTCTTCCATACCGCCAGTTATTTGGCTTCTCTGTGTCTCAGGAAGTTTCTGTTGTCATATTAATCAGGTGGATGAGTTTTTCAGGGTAAGATTATTAAAGTATATTTCTTAAGTATTTCAGTATAATTTTCCGGAATATAGGAAAGTTAAAGCAAGTGTATGGCGACTACTTCTGTTGGATTCTGCCATTGTTAGCATTGCTAGACAGTTGCTTTATCAAATCTAGTCACCTGTTCATCTCTTTTTAAGATATAGTTTTAATTATGAAGTTGCTATTTTTTTCTCTTTGCAACCATTTAAATTCAAAACAGTCTAGCCATATCCATACAGACGTATGTACTACCGCGTTTCATGATGCCCTTTGGCTCCCTTTAGGCCTCTAACACCTGGTCACAGAGTCCTTTCTTTGTAGAATTCAGGAAGAAGAATGGGACGAATACATCATTCCTGCAAAATCTGAATCCGAAAAGTACAAAGTGAGCCGGACGTTCAGCTTCCTCATGAACAGGATGACCAGCCCTCGGAACAAATCTAAGGTAATCTAGGGTATGCGCCTACCCGCTGTAGAGTGTAGGCAGTTTCAATCCTCAGCAGTCGGGACAGTTTCCACATGTGTCCCCTTAGGTCACCCGCCTTTGCCTGAGTGTGTGCCTTTCTTATGGATTCCTGTCAGGTCATTGGGAATATTACGGCAGCTCTGCAGGAGTCAGTCTGTGTTGATGCCTGAGTTCTGTAAGCATGCCCGCTGACAGCTGTCTCCTTTGTCCATTCCCTCCCACTTTTCTATTGCAACTGCTGCTTCTGAAGATGAAAAACAAGGAAGCCAAAGACAAAGAAAAACCGAATCGGCACCAGTTTGTCCCGGGAACCTTCTCCGGGGTTCTGCAGTGCTCGGGTTGTGAGAAAACACTCCTGGGAAAAGAGTCACTCCAGTGTGCCAGTAAGTCCTCGAATCCAGCGTGTGATGAGTTTTCTCTCCATCCTGTAAGCTCCCCAAGGGTAAAGCCTCTGCTCAGCACCTTTACACAGCCTTCCCTAGAGGGCCTCGCATATCACAGAGCTGTTTGCTTTGCCGTGGTCAAGACTGGTTGTTTGGTACTTTTCATCTGTGGTTGATGACTTTCTTACGTCCAGGCCTGGCAACCTCTCTGTCTGCTGGATGTCTCACTGCTTTCGAATGTTGCATGCCTAAAACTGAGCCCTTGCTCCCAGCTCAGTGCTTACCGGCAAGCCGATCCTCCCAGCACTCCAGACAGATCCTCATGACAAGATTGTAGAGGATTTGTCCATGACTCCCATTTCTCATGTGCGACAGCCAGTCCTTTAGCAACTCTGTTGGCTCTATTTTCAGTGTGTGTTTCAAGCCCATCCACCTGTCAACCCACCGCTGCCCTCACTGCTCTGAAGCCACCATTCCTTTAGGTCCCTTATACTTTTGCCACCTCTGTTGGTTTGTTTTCTATTGCTGTGATAAACACCATTGATCTGGATCAGCAGGTCATTGACAGGAAGAAGAAGCAGGGGATCAGAAAACAAAGAAGATAGGAGAAGTTTGAAATCAAGAGATATTATATAAGCTGTGATATGCCAAACACGTTTATTAAGAAGTATGGCATCTTACATATAGTTTGCCGGGGAAAATGGGACAGATTCAGCAAAAACTATCATACAATGGAAAGAAATCAGCAGGAAGCTGATCAAGTGATGTTGCACGAAGGGAACAAAGGTTATCTCAAGTGTATCAGAGACAGTGCGCAAAGCCTTGGGAATTAACCACAGCCCTTCAAGGGGGCAGGGGAATCGAGTTCTCAGGATCCTGAAAACTGTAGCTCCTCCAAGGCCTTGGCCCAAGCCCATTACTGGCCTTTCCAAATATATCTGGGTTTAGGCAAGGAACTGAGTTCCTTTTCTATGCACCAGGGCTGCAGGGAAGGTCCTGGACCAGCCTGGCCCTCAATACACCATTACCAAAAGCAGCTAGAACAGGAAAGGGTTACCTACCTCATGCATCCTGATCACAGTGCATCATCAAGGAAAACCAAGACAGGAGCTCAAACAGGGCAGGAACTGAAGCAAGGGACCATGGAAGGATACTGCGTACTGGCTTGTTCCCTGTGGCTCACTCTGCTTGCTTTTTCTATAACCCAGGACCACCTATCCAGGGGTAGCAATGCCCACAAGTGGCCGGGCCCTGCCACATCAATCATTAATTGTAAAAATGCCTATAAGCCAATCTGATGGAGACGATTTCTCAATTGAAGTTTCCTCTTCCCGGATGACTTTAACTTGAGTCAAATTGACAAAGAAGTAACCAGAACACAAGATAAGGCTATTCTCAAGATATCTGCCAAAGAGAGGGGATCCCTAACATCTTACAGTGGCTGCAAAGCTCTTTAAGACCTGTCCCATTTCCTTTCTCTCCCCTTTCTCCCTTTGTTCTGGCCACACTGCCATCTTTACTGTTTTCCCAACAAGCCAGCATCTTGTCTTAGTGCCTTTTGTCTTTGAGGCTCTTCCTTCTGACCCCTGTAGGTTGTTGGGTAACACCCCTCAGACATGACCACCTTGTGTCTAGCTTGTCATTTCCCTCATCATTAAATCCCAGGCCCTATAATTTGCCACCATCTATGCTGTGGCATATTCTCCATGTCATTTTCCTTGGCTGTCTCTGTCACTATAAATTCTGGAAGGAGAAAGGGAGGCATAGTAATTTTTCATGACCCCCCAGGTGCCGTCTCAAAGCTGACCCTTAACACTTAGGCTTAGTTAATGGCTGCTAAGGAAAACCGATGCATAAGCAAGACCCACTCCTGTTGAGTTCATTAAGTGCATGTTGATGACATCATAGTGGAAGCCAGAGATTGCTGAAAGTACTTCCAACATGCTCAGTTATCAAATCTGTCATTGCTTTAAAAAGATAAGTATATCAAGACTTACAGAAGATATATGGCTTCAATAGAAACTTAAATTGTCTAAAAACTTTGCTATCAAGATATCATCATTTTGTGAGCATTTAAATTGTATAAGCTAATGAGTTTTATTATGGCATTTCATAGCTGTATATAATACACTGCATTGTTTTCAATTACCTACAGTCATATCCTGCTACCCCCTCTCACTTTTACCCCCTCCACTCTTGCATATTATCTCTATTGTTTTCTTTTCTTTAGTTACTATTTTTACACGTATGCACACATATAAATAAATATACAGCTACAACCCAAGTCCGTTTGGTGTTGCTCTTGTTTTGAGCGCTGAGCTCTTGGCATTGGATAGCCCCTTAGAGGGCTCTTCCCCAAGAAAGTCTAATTCTCCCTCTCTCCACATTTATTACTTAGTCACTTCTAACCCAACGAGGTTGCATCAGTTTTTAATGCTGGGATTTCGCTTGATGATTCTATCAAGAGTCTTCAGTCATTTCTCATCATACACTTAGGTTTCCTATATTTTCATAACATAGGCGAACATGTGTTTTCACATACCTCTGTCTACATTGCTGATTACTCCCTTAGATTAAATTCTGCAGTCTGTATGCAAGCTGAAGTGAACACTCGCTGTTTCTCTCTATACCACAGTGGTTTTTAGGATTAGTTTGGGGACTTCCAAGGGTTTCACTGGAAGGGGGCATGTTGGTCACTTAAACTTGGATTAACCTTACATTTTGAGTAAGGTAGACAGACTCTGAGTAGTAGACAGACTCTGACAGTCTCTTCTGCGTTGGGTGGATAATCATCTTCTATGTGTTTGGTTAATAGCTTCACTCTTACAGACAGATATGATGTGAAACAGTACATTGTAGAGCCACTCAAAAATCTTAGTGTCATTTTTTCTGTGAGATTCCGAGATGCTAACAGTTCATAAACATCGCAATTCTGTAACATTCTCATGTATGCCTGAGCTCAGTTGCTGCTTGTGTTTTGATACACCATTAACTGGTGCACAGGCCCTCATGCATGAATTCATTGCAGATGAACTTTAATTAATATTGTTGCACTTTGATGCCCTTTCTTGCCTTTTGTGCTGAATTCTGAATATCTCAAATTCATGTTCCTCTTGCTTTTCCTTTCTTTGTGTGTCCCTTAACTGTTCTGTGGTTTTTATTTTGGCGTGTATGTCTTTAATTTAGCTAGAGAGAATCTGTAATGCAACTGAAAGTTTGCTTTTTTATAACAAAGGGGTTTTCTTATTTGCATTTAATTTTACTGCTGCCAACTATCTTTGACAATTCCTGGCTGTTTTTCTTGCTGTCTGGCTTGGGGCTTTAGACCATGTGTTGTTTGCTTTTATCGTCTCCTGCAATTTGGTACAATAAGGGCTCTTAATATCCTACTAATGATAGTGTTATGGCTACGTAAGGCTCATAACTTAATACGGTTTTATCTTCCGTATGTGAGACTCCGCCCTCTGTTAGTAAACCCAATTGTTGTATTATTCCATTCTCTTTCGTATTGTGGGCTGAACATTTCAGGAATGACTTCAGTGCTTCCAGAGCAATTCAATGTTTTCCTTCAGTTCTGTGCATATACTCACAATAGCTTTGAAACCCCTCCTCCCTTCCTCTCTCCCTCCTGTCCTTCCTTCTTTCTGTTCTTTCTTTCTTCCTTCTTTTGATTTGTTGAGCTATGGTATCTTGTAGCCTAGACTGCCCTCAAACTTACTATGTAGCCAAGGATACTTTGAACTCCCCATCCTCCTGCCTTCCTCTCCCAAGTATTGAGAATACAAATGTCTACCACCAAGCCCAGCTTTCTTTTATTAGCCTGGGTCACTGCTTACTTTTAGGCTAGAGAGATGCCTCAGTTGCCAAGAGTGAATGCTGCTCTTGCAAAGGACCTGAGTTTGGTTTCCAGAACCCATACTGGGCAGCTTTTATCCTCCAGAGGGATCTGATGACCTGGTCTCCGTGAGCATCTTCACTCAATTCAGCATTCCTACATACAGGCACATAGACACAATTAAAAATAAATCTTCAAAAATGAAAGAGAAAACCTTTTGTCAATCCATTCTTCAGTCTTTACTTCTGATTCTCCTCTCAGGCTCGGATGGGATGGGATAATTTACTGAAACCTATGCACTTTGCTTACATGTCTAAATAAATCTTTAGTCCAAAGTTCAAGCTTCCATCTAGAAGGTCCAGTATAGTTGAGTAGTAAGTGCTGCCTTGGGAAAATCTGATGCCTGTGTGACCTGAGTCCCTTGTTAGTAGCCGCACTTCTCTCTACCTATACACCAAAGTGCTTCTAACTTTTTCATCTCAAGGATATTGTCAGACTGTGTCTATTATTTTTATTAGGAAATAGTGAGACTTTTCAATTCACCCTCAAGCTTGCTCGTTTAGCTTTAGGACATTCTCTTCTGTTGTACCCTGGGCTATGACGGCTCTGGTTTCATCTTTTCTAGCTTCTTTCTTAGACAAGTGTCAACTCTGGGATCTGCCTTTGTCTATTTTGTAATCACCACCTTCTTCTTCACATCCTGGGATCTTTGAAGTTTGAGTTCATATAGCACATAGTTTGATATCATGGTCACATGAATCTGTGTCTGTTCAGTTCGAAATCTGCTCCTGCTGTTCACCTGCCAGGCAGTTTCTGCCTCACAAAGGCCCGCCCCCTCTCATATACTGTTGACCCACAGTCCTGATTTCCCTCTATGCCCTCGGCTTTGATTTCATAGACATACCTTTGCCTTCCCTATCAGAAGCACATCTCAAAAATCTACGTTTTCCATCTCTATGTCCAGGCCCGAAGCCCAGTGGCCGGCTCTTCCTGTA
>LOEQ01000219.1:122794-138569 GCA_001685075.1 Bramus lutescens | reverse complement strand
CTTTGTTCACTGGGATCTCAGAACCTCCACTCTTCCTTTCTTTCTGCTTGGTTGGAAATAAGAGGAAAGAAAATGGGTTTCATCTGGAGAGCCAGTATATAGAGTTGCCTTGCTCTGCTCACTGGCATTAGCTAGTCGCCTGAAATGCCCATTTGGACCACTGACGGGACAGTTTGAGGCTCAGTCTCCGGCTTGGCTCACAATGGGCTGCAGGGTCTTCTGCAGTGTGGCCTTGATGGGTTTCTATGGATCAACTCCCAAAGACATTTCAGTTACAGACCATGGGCTCCTCCTGACAGAGGTAGTGTAGGGGTGGGTGATTTGAAGGTGGCAAGGAGGATCGGAAAGGAGCATGACAGCCTCTGGACTACAGCCCCCACGGACACCAGTGTACATGAAGACATCTTGGTCTCTGTCCCTGTGGGCAGAAAGCTTGTCTTCCTCCATATGAGCTAGTGGCAAACCGTTTTCATCTGATTTGCCTGCTTCTAATTTCTTTCCCTTTTAAAGATTTATTTTTGTTTTAAATTGTGTGTGTTACACACACACACACACACACACACACACACACAGAGAGAGAGAGAGGGGTTTTGAGGATCTGTGTACTTGTGAGTGCAGCTGCCTGCCGAGGCCAGAACAGTGAGCTGGAGTTCCAGGTGGTTGTGAATCACTGGCCGTAGGTTCTGGGAACTGAATTCCAGTCCTTAGCAACTGCAATGTGTACCTTTGACTTCTAAGCCATCTCTATAGAAATTTCTTCCAGTTGAAGCTGATATGCATTGTTTTTCTTGGTCAGCATTATTGCGAGCTCATTTCTTCCCACCCCCCTAGACAGTTTGCCTGATGCTAGAGTTGAAGGCTATCAGTCAAGTCTCAGAAATCCCTGAGGACACAGTGCATACAATAGGAAATGAGCTATCAGGCAAACCCAGAGGGGTTCGATACACAGCTGTATGCTTTCTAATTTATAAGGTCATTACAGATGATGACAAAATATCTTCAAGGTACTCAAAGTTCCCGCATGTGCTTATGCTTGTGTGGAGCTATGCATCATTTAAATATTTCACTTCTTAAATATGTGTCCTCTTTTGTGTCGTTTTTATAATAACTAATAAAAGTGTGATGTGACCTTATCTTCAGATGCATTTAAGTCAGTTGGAAATGTTTGTGTCTTCTATTTCAGACTGTAAGGTGAACACACACAAGGGCTGCAAAGATGCTGTGCCTCCGTGTACCAAGGTAACTTCCCGGTCCCTGCAGAGTGTGTGTGCTCTGTTGCCTAGCTTGCTTGCCTGTGTTGTCTGCTGCTGGGCACTGAACTCTTAGGGCTATTGGACTTACCATATGGTGGTAACACATACTTAGAGTGTGTGACTATTGATTAACTGTTTATGTTTACCAATAGAGAGAAGATCTGCTTGTGTTATTTGAGGTGAGCAGGCTAGGCTTTCTGTCTAGAGCCATATTCTCAAGCAGCCATTGTCAGAATCACCCAAAAGGCTGTAAAAACCTCAACTTCTAGGTCCCCTCCTAGGTTTTCAGGTTCTGTAAATCTGAGTGGGTCCTGGGGATGTGTATTTCCAGCACATTCTCAGGGAGCACCGCTGTGGCTGAGAGCCTACCTGGAGGCATGGAGCTAGGATGCATATTTGGGACAAGGTTATAAAGATGATGACTGTTACACTTCCAGTCCTTTATGGCCACTTCACCGTTGAGTGTGAGTTTGATCAGGACCCTCCTGCAGTGTGGAGGTGGTGAGTTGGTTGTCACGGAGCTCTGTGTTAACTGATACACTTAAGGGTTGTTGTAGAAGGTGAGACCCCAGAGTTTGGGGTAGTTATCCCCGGAAAGAGGAGTATGGTGAGGTAGAAAGACACAAGAGAAGCAAGGCAGTGTGGGTAGAAGGGCCTCTTTCTCCATGGCCTGGCTGCATGAGCCAAAGATGTTGGTTGTCTAAGAGCCTTCTGAGCACTGAGTATTCATGAGGCTCATCCCTCCTTCTTCCTGGCACATTTCCTGGTCACCACACTCTACTTTTGTTGTATTTACTGTTTTCTGCTTTGAATTCTTTCTTGAAATGAATAAGATAATGACTATGGAGTAGATAAGAAACTTATGCTGTGTAACCATGTGTACATTCTTGTAGCCAAATGGTGCGTTGATCTTATTTTATATGTTTCTAATAATTTTTTTACTAGAAATTCCAAGAGAAGTACAACAAGAACAAACCACAAACCATCCTTGGAAGTAAGTGTTATGGGAAAATGACAAGAACTTTAAAAATGTCATGCATACCATACTTTTTTCCATCGTAAAACTACCTCCTGCGTTTGTTTTCTCATTTGTCCAGTGATTTCTTCTTCATAACATATGCATGGTGTAATTTTTACCTGGGTAAAGAAGTCAAGAAGGACATAAACTTTTTGGTCAGCCTATGAGTTTCTGCATCATCTGTAGAGTGTGGCCTGTGTATCACAGGGACTGTATGGAAATAGTGTTACCTGATGGGTCTCAATTCTAATGGTGTTTATTGGAATATAGCCTATTGATTAAATGACTTTGGGGGTAGACGGAGACATTGCATTGAATGTACATGATTTGATGTTTTCCTAATAGTAGCATATGTTCACCTGTAGAAATGCATGCTAAAACCTCCTTATGACTCACACAGTTTAGTGGAAAAGAAGCCTTTGGCTTTGGAATCTGTCCATTCCTATTGGTCCCTGTGGTCCAGTGTTATAGAGACCCCATGCTTGGATAAGTTGCATTTGAGGCTGTGGTCTTTTTAGTACCTTTAGTGTGATGCTGAAATTATAAAGCATGCTGAAGTTTTATTTGTATATTTCCAAATCTGATGACTCTGTTCTTGTTGTTTTAATTATACACCAGTGAGGTTTAAATAGTTTCTCTTGAAAACAACCAGGAACCTTGGACACTTCCTTGTGTTACAAGCGAGGAGCCAGTCACACTGACGTTGCCTCAGGTTGAAAAACACTTGCTTTCCGGTGAAAGCGTTTGTAGTTTCTTCTATCTGGGGTTGCTTTGCATGATAAGTGGCAGGAATTTTAAGTGCCTGGTAGCTTTTCACTTCAGTGCTTTAACAAAGTGTGACTGGCATCTTGGAAACCACTCTGGTGGGGACAGTCATGTGTGCTAAGTCATGGTGACGTGCTTTGGGTGTGGTGCTATGCACCTTTTTTTGAACTCTCTTGTCACTTGGTCCCCTGCTTTGGCCTCAGAAACTGTTGCCATCAATTCTGAGGTGCTTCTCATTTTCATGAGGTTAAATGGGTGACTAAAAAGATGCTCAGAGTTTAGAAATTTGAATGTCTTCTGCTCCTCTTCTTTACAATGTCTTCTGCTCCTCTTCTTTCCATGGAATTCATGGGACCAAAGCGGAGATGCATACATTTCCTTGTTCATCCTGGCATCTATGTATCTATGTAAACATTTCTCCCTTTTACTCCAGAGTGTGCACTCCATAGCTGCAATCCAAAGGGTCCAAAATACCTAGTCAGGGTTGTTTATAGTTCTTCCCAAACATAAATGTGTCCATGCCCGCTTGTTTTCAGTGTATAGAGAAAACAACATGGCTGGGCTTTGGGCTTCGTTTGCCCAGGAGTCTTGTTCCCTAAGGAGTGGAGTCTCCAGCATCATTCCTTTCCCTTGAGCTGCTCTCTCTGGGTGCATATGCTTGTTTACACACACCGTGTGCATTTTGCCAACAGAGCTAATGACACCTTGCATCTATTTAAAGCTGGCTTCGAAGAGCACAAGCAGTGGTTTATGGGAAAGCCGGCTGGTCCTTCCCCATTCCATTCATCTGTTTGCTTGGGTCGCCCCAGACATCCACAGTCTTCCAGGGGAGGTGTGGAAGCAGGCTGGCAGCATGGGTGTTGGAAGGGTGAGAAGAGGAAGGGACACGTGAAGGGTGCCAGGCAGTATCAGAGAGACGGGTTTCAAGGCTGGGCCACGGCACTTTGGAAGTGGCTGCTGGAGGTTGTACCTGTCTGGATCGCCAGTGGCTTTCTTGGCTTGTAAATGCTGCCCTGGCACATGAAGTGTCCCCTGTGATTCCAGGCTCCTCACTCAGAGACGTCCCACAACCAGGACTCTCCTTGCACCCGTCCTCCTCCATGCCGATCGGACTGCCAGCTGGCAGGAAGGAAGCTGCAGGGCAGGTGCACCCGCTGTCCAGAAGCGTCCCGGGAACCACCTTGGAGAGGTGAGGCTCAGCGGCCTGCTTTGCTCTCATGGCCCAGGGTGGTTGTGGGGGCGGGGCTAACTCGTGTCCCCCTTTCTGTCTCCCAGCTTCAGGAGGTCAGTGACATCCTTGGAGTTGGAGGGGGACAGTACCAGCTGGCGAAGCAGATCTCATTCTGATGAGCTGTATCAGTCCATGGGCTCTTCCCCCTCCACAGAGTCCTTCATGATGGAAGGTGAGAAGATGGGGTGGAACGCTCCTGTCTCTATGAGCATTTACTGAAAGGAATATTTTGTGCAAGAAATAAGATAGAGTGTGTTATTTTGTTCTTTTTCTCGTGTTTTTGTGTATGTGGTATGCACATATGTGTATATGTATATTGGTCCCATATGTGTGGGTACACATGTATGGATAAGAGAGCATATATGTGGAGGCCTAACCCTGATGGAGGGTGTCCTTTTCAATTATTCTTCACTTTATTTCTTGAGGCGGGATCCTCAGACCCAGAACCCACCAATTCTGGTTAGTACGGCTAGCCAGCTTACCCTGGGGATCACCTGTCTATCTCCTAAATCCTGAGATTGCGGAGGCCACAGCCTGCTTGCCTAGCTTTTGCATGGGTGCTGGACACCAAACCCTTTATCTGCTGAGTGGTCTCCTCCGTTCTCTGCTGCTCTGTAGAAGTCCTATGGTATCTACCTGAAGTAGAATCTACTTTTCTTAAGGGTCTCAAGAAAACCTGAGTGTAGGAAAGTGACTTGTTGAGGGTGTGGGGGATGGAGAGGAAAGGTTACAGTACTCAGGATGTACTTTAATGTTGGAATTGTCAAAGACCAAATTCAATAAAAGGCTTTTTGTCTTTGTTTTTTTTTAATGACAACTTAGTCTTGAGGGACGCAGTCAGGAGTGACTGAGGAGTTAAGAAGCAGTTTTTAAATGGACACATTCCTAAGAGATAGATGTAATGAAAAGAATGAGATGCACTGTGTGGGGGTCATGAGAAATGTGGCACAGCCATTGGAAGAACGGAGAGAATGAACCCCCCACTCGAATACGTATTTAATAAAGACTGCTCCTGCCCGGACCACTGTGACATGTGCCCCACCTGTTGTTTGCTACTTCTAGGAAAGAAAGTATTTTGGAGAGTATTTTATAGGATGTAATTCAACCTGGGGGATTGTTTGTTGTTTTCAGGTTGCCTCGATGAATGAGGGCAAGCTAGATAGAAGGGAACTGGGGAGATGGAGTGTACTCAGTTTCTCCTCTGTTTTCCTAAAGTGATGTCACCTCATCTTTACTGCCACCAGTTGGGATCTCTAAGGAGCATTGTTTAGGGCAAATAGCTTTGGTTTCCCTGAACAGTGTTTGTTTAGTGTGTGTGTATTTGTGTGTGTGTGTTTCTTTTCCTGAATGGTGTTTGTGTATGTGTTTAGCTCTATTAGAAAAGTTTTTACCTGCAGGACGTAAGCCTCCCACTCACTGTGTTTTGCATTTTGCCAAGTCGAGGGTAAACCGAGTGGACACGTTCAAATTCAGATTTGAGTAAACCGTGTAAAACAACCCAGGCAAAAAGAGACCAGCGAGGTCGAGGCTCTGTAAACAGGGTATGGGCTGGGAAGGTTACTGAATCAGACTCCAATAGAGTGAGCCCAAACCAACCAAGGCATCTGCAGTTTTCCTCACCTCCCTGCATGCTGCTGTCAGATGCTGGTCTTCTTCACTCTCATGGCAGCTGTGCTGGACCCTTTAACCCCTGGTTTGCAGGTGCTCTACGCCTGCACTGTAGCTTCTCGCTGGGGCCTTCCTGTGCTTCTAGCAGGTTCGAGCCTGAGAGCCTGCTTCTTGACGATCTCTGTGATTGGCGTATGGCGCACCATGCTTCTGGCTTTTCTTTTCTAGATGTTGTGGATTCTTCTCTGTGGAGCGACCTCAGCAGTGATGCCCAGGAGTTTGAAGCAGAGTCTTGGAGTCTTGTGGTGGACCCTTCCTTTTGCAGTAGGCAGGAGAAGGATGTCATCAAAAGACAGGATGTCATTTTTGGTAAGCATTTGAAATATGCCTTGGGGGCGGAAATACTGGGTTTGGAGGAGAGAGCATGAATGGTGATACTGTCCAGACCTGGGTTCAAGGCTGGTTTTTGTCATTTTCCACGTATCTGGTCTCAAACAAGCTACAGCTCACCTGGGCCTCAGTTTCCCCATTTGTAGAGCAGGGTTAATAATATTCAGGCATAAAATACTTTTCCAAGGCTTAAATGCAGCCTTGCATGTACAAATGTCAAGGAAATTTGATTTCCCATACCCTTAGCAGATCTCCTTGAGTATGGCCTCCTGATACTTCCCCACTTCTTCCTGTTTGAGCCACAGTAAACTTTCACATTCTTGCTGCAGATAGCATGGCTCTGCATGTGGCCTACAGTTGACCATCCATGCCTGTAGAAACTGTCTGGGCCTGAGGCTGGGTTAGGACAGCATTTGTGTGCTGCAGTCCTTAGTATCCAGCTCAGCTGCACTGAGATTTCACCATGGTGTGCTTCTGGGAGTGAAGGCAATCTGAAGTAGAAACAGTTATTTAGGACAATCCAAAGTGTGAAGAACGTACTAAAAAGTAGTCTCAACAAGACACCCCACTTTGCAGCCAAGACAGGGCCTTCATTCTCCTTGGCCTATGTTTTCCTGTCCTCTGTTAGGAGGTGCCTTGTTCATATTCAGTAGGGGTGGGGGATGGAGGTTGGGGGTGGGGTTTCACCAAGATCGGGAGGTACTAGGGGTATGCTTCGGAATCTTCCAGGGGCTTTGGGAGTCACATTACAGGAAGATAACAGGATGATGCTACCCTTTTTAATGTTTGCTAAACAGTTATATTATTTAATATGATGAGTGCTGCCATGTCTCTTCAGTCTCGGGTCACCCTCACACACTATTAAGCTCAATGTCACCATACCGGTGCATTGTCACAGGTCATGTGGCCTTTGGTGTCAGAAAGTGTTGACCCACAGAGAAAATCTTTCCTTTTCCCTCTGTTCCTCATTGCTTTCCTTTTAAAGATGAAGAAAGCTGGCATGGTGGCTCCTGCCAATAACCCCAGCACTGGGCAGGATTGAGCATCTCAGACCAACTACCTAGCACCATTCTGTTCAAACCCAAAACTCATGAGAAATGAACAAGGGCCAGAGAGTAGCTCAGTGACAGAGTGCTTTCCTAGTATGCTCTGGTTTGTGTGCTCAGTGTCACCCTCCCACCACCACCCCACACACAGAGGAGGAGGGGGATTACCCCCCAACACATACAAAGGGGTGATAGTATTCCTACCCCTTCAGTCATAACAAGTAAATTGGTTAAGGATTAAATGTTATGATAAGGTAAGCCAAAGGGGCGCTAACAATGCAGAAGGAAATACAGATTCTTCGAAGTTGTGGGTCTCAAAGAAAGAGATTTGTGTCTCCAGTGAAATAGGATGCTGTACTTAGACCTATTTCCCCTTCGTGGCTGATACTTTAGATTCTGTCCCCAAACATAGGGTAGTTGGCAGCTTGTGAAGAGCTTGTTTCGTATTCCTACACATTGGGGTTACTGTTTTCTCTCACAGTCAGTGGATTTGAAACGTTGAGATATAATCCATATATCATAAAATGACACTCTTTATGTAATCAGGTGAGTCTCAGGATGTTCCCCAAAGTTGTGGAGCCATCAAACATTCCACTTCTAGGATATTTGCATCACTTCAAAAAGAAACCTTCTACCCTTTAGAACTCACTTCTTATTTATATTTTTCCCTCTGGATTTAGCAACTGCTAATCTGCTCTCTGTCCTTTACCTCACGTGTGTGTGTGTGTGTGTGTGTGTGTGTGTGTTGTCCTGTTACTTTATATGATGTTTGAAGAATCATCGTATGTACTTCATTCCTTTTTAAAGTCAACTAGTATCCCATTTTGATTATCTGGTCATTAGTGAATGGACATTTTGTGTTGTTTCTTTTCTTTTTCTTTGAAAGTCATATTGTAACTTCATTTTAAACTTTTGGTGATTGCAGGCTGTTTACTAAGGCAGCTGCAGCATCCTACATCCTTGCCAATGTAGGTGGTTCTAATGGCTCCCCACCTTCACCAACATGTATTTATTGTCTATCTTTTCTTCCTATAATTAGCTCAGTGTATGAGACGTGCTGTGTTATTTTGGTTTTGATTTGCACTTCCCCACTAAGGATATTGAACTTGGTTAGGGGATGATGAGGATAGGGGTGGGGGTGGGGGTGAGGAAGTGGGTAATAATCTCACACAAAGCTTTTTGCCTTAGAGACAATTCTACCACTAAACTTTTTTGCAATCCTGTTGAGCATCTTTTTGGATTCTTAGTGATCATTTGTTTGTTTTTGAAGTTTTATCTGTTAAATTCCATTGCCCATTTTTAAATAATTGAAGACATTTAGTTATAAGACTTTTTCATACATGCACATGATATCATATATATATGATATATAATCTAAATTCTATCTTTTATACATAAATAATTATCATTTTCCTCTAAAGAAAAATGACTTTTGGAAAATGATCTAGTGATAGAAAGAATCTACTATCATACAGCCTTGGGAAACTTTATTGCACTGAGTTTATTTCACCAGGTTATTTCATTTTAGATATTTAATTATGAATGCATTCAACACAAAAAGCAAAGAAAGACTTTTCTTCAACAAGCTGTTATATCTTATAGAGCATTGGCATGGGAGTTGAAGCTGTTGGAAACATTTGTCTCTTAGCTGCTTTACTTGGCTTTCATTTGTGGGTCCTCTTCTAATATCTGGACAATTAATATTTGGAGTATAAATAAGATTTTAATCATCACTGATTTTTATTTTGGTGGAAATGGTCCTGTTAGTCTTGAACGTTCTTTCATTCTTATTAGTGTAATGTAGAATTGAGTCGCAAAGACATATGTGGGGCTTTTTATTTGCTTGTTACAGAGAAAAATTTGATTTTTTTATTTTAACTGATATTATGTATGTTTCTCTAACTCATTATTGCATGATCAAGAACTGAATTTATATATGAAGGAAGTTACTAGCATTCATCAAGAGGGTGAATAAAAGATATTATGAAATGACACAAAGATGATTAGATTCTCATTACTATTTAATATGTCCGTCTGTCTGGTCTGTAAAATGTGACTTGGAAGGGTGTAGGCAAACAAGAGCTGTAATTCTGAATTCTTTTCTTTGAAGTATCTGTTCTTGAGTGTTCACAGTAGTGTAGGAATGGCTGCATGTCCATCAGACATGTTACACAGCTCACCTGGGCCATGCATATGCTCACGTTTCAGAGCTGATGCAGACAGAGGTGCACCACATGCAGACACTGCTCATCATGTCTGAGGTCTTCAGGAAGGGCATGAAGGAGGAGCTGCAGCTGGACCACAGCACGGTGGACAAGATCTTCCCCTGCTTAGATGAGTTGCTGGAAACCCATAGGCATTTCTTCTTCAGCATGAAGGAACGCAGGCAGGAATCCTGCATGGGTAACGACAGGAATTTTGTGATCAACCGAATTGGAGATATTCTGGTACAGCAGGTAAGAAGGGTGTCAAAGCTGGTCTCAGAACACAAGTGTTTGCAGGAACACACCCCCCCTTAGATTTTCTTTCATTTTATATGTCTTTGTCTGCATGTATGTCTGCACACTATGTGCTTGCCAGGTGCCCACAGAAGTCACAAGATGGTGTTGATCTCGTGACACTGGAGTTACAGATGGTTGTGAGCTACCATGTGGCTGATGGGAAAGGAACTCAGGTCCCCAGCAAGAGAAACAAATGCTCTTAATCCCTAAGCCTTCTGTCTAGCTTTGGTTTGCAGACTCTTTATTGATCAAAAATCCTTGGAATAATGAAACTGATTTCTTTATAGTTTTTTCTATGTGAGGGCCATGAGTTTTCTTTTATTGAGTGTTGGTTGATCCTGGCTGTGTAACAGATGTCAGGTAGCTCCTGACCACCAATGACTACCTCTTCTGCATGGCTTGGGTTATTCTGTTGTCTCCATCAGATTGTGCAGCCACAAGAAAAGTTCATGAATTGCATGAACTTTTGATGGGAGAGAGGGCTTCTTAGAGCATAGGTCCTCCAGTGTGGCTTCAAGTCAAATGCTGGCTTACCCTAGGAAGAAGGATATAAATCCTTTATAGTTAGCCTAGGAAACAAGATAAATAAATCTCACTTCAGGGATTTGGGATTTTGGGGACATCACGGAGAATAGGCTGTGCAGTTGGCGAAAACAATAACAGCAGCATGCTCACCCAGAGTGAAGTAGCATTTTGACATGGAAGAAACTATGTTCCCCGTATGTCTTTAATTGTCATAGCATTGTGAGGTGGGTACCATTTTCCCACTGTACAGATATAGATGTAAACACTAGGGGTAATGACTTTCTCTAGTCTTCACATATATCACAGGTGATGTACCTGGGACAGAGGTCAAAATCCACTCTATCATCATCAAGATGAGCCAAGAATTTTAGCAAAGGGCAGGAAAGCCTTTACTCTCACAATTGTGAATCCCAGCCGGGGTCCGGGGGGGTGTCTTTTCATTTGTTTATTGCCATAGTCTAACACCTATAGGGGGATCCTTGGGCTTGGAGTATTTATTTCTTGAATAATTGACTCAGACGGACCAGGAAGGAATTCAGTGGGCTGCCAGGTTTGGGCTGGGAGAATGCCTGTGGCACTTGAGGAAAAGCCTAGAGAGTTCTCCTCTGTTGCCTTAGTATGGCCTTTTCTGGGTAACTCTACCTTCTCTAAGGATTTCAGTTCTTTAAATGCTCTCACTCTATCCTAGGTAGCCATGGAGATAAGCTATTGGTCTGTATGTGAAAGATGGAGGAATTGGATTTCCTGATGGTTTAAGATATGATTAAATGCAGTATTTTAGATGCACACACACACGTGTGGCGACTTGTCCCGTAGTATCTACTCTACATGTCTAACAAATAAGAGTCTGTATTTGTAAAAGCTTTTCTTTTAACCAAAGAGGAATCCGCTTTGTTGCTTATCCCCTGAGACTGTTTTGTCTCAGTGGTCTCACGTGATCCATCCATATAGGATGACATAAAGGGCTTGCGACTCAATTGAAATAAAAATGTCAGAATACAGAGAGCATTCAAAACTGAACTAGAAGCTTTATAATTTTGTCATTTGAAATTACCTGAGTTTCTCTTTCGTTAATATAAATAATCACGATTTTACTCTTTTTAAACTCTAATCCTTGGAATCAGTTTTGTTCTTTTTTCATATTTAATGACAACATGTGTTTTTATTGGTTCTGTATTAATTTAATTTGTGTGGATAAAGCAGGGGCCAAAACTGGGTCCTTGTTATCAGCTGACATGGACCTACCTAGAGGACTAACAGTTAGAGTCTAGATTTCTCTTTCGGGAAAAGGAGTACGAGAGAAGCCTGGGCCTGCGTTCTTGCTCCTTGTTGGCATGCACCATGTGTGGCCAGAGTTCCTGCATAATCAGTTAGTACTGTCCTTAGAGGATGTTTTAGGGACTGTGCCTCACAGGAACAATGGAGGACGCAGTGTTTAGGGTATAGGAAGGCTGTACATCCTGGTGCGGGATGGGTCCATCCTGGAGTCTAAACAGACGTGTGCTTCAGAAGGAAGGGTGGAGTGCGATTGTGCACAGTCAGCAGGAACTCACTGTCGGTGGAAATTGTTGCTAGGGCACAAACCAATCATTTTTGTTGTGATTGTTGTTGTTTTAAGTTCAGGGACATAAGGCTTACCTGAAAGTTGTTGAAAATGAAGCTCAGCCTTCTGTCTCTCGGTGGTTACCATATTGAGCGGGCTAAGCTCTGAGATTTGCTACGTAAAATTTTAATTGTTCACATTATCCCTCCTCCAGCTATAACATCTTCCAAAGCTACCGCACCACAGTCAGGACGCTGCCCTCCACACCGTCAAGCCAATGTTCTTATCACAAGTTTTCCCCACTGCATTCCAGACGCCTGCTTCCCTCTTACGCTTGCTCCCACCTCCTCTCTAAGTCCAGGAAACTCTTTATTTCTGTCATTTGGTCATTTTCAACAGCGTTGTGTAAATGGAATGGTGTAGTGTGTAGTCTTTAGGGAGCTGGCCCAGTTCTTTCCATCACGTCAGCCATTATCTATGTCTGTAGTTCATTCTTCTTTCCTGGTGAGTAGTATTCCATGGTGTGGATGCACCCTGCTTTGTTTAATTGCTCACTTGTAGGAGAACATCTTGTTACTTTTGGTTTAAGCCCATAACAGATCAAGTTGCCATGTTTAAGTACAGTTTTTTTTTTGCTTTGTCAGAATAAATCCCTAAAAATGTAATTCCTGGATTTCCTGTTTAGTTTTCTATGAGTTTTGTAAGGTTGGGATTCTTTTATTTATTTATTTATTTTTTAATGTATCTCCTCTCCTATTTTTGTACATTCATTGAAAGGCCATTCTTCCCCCATTGTCTGCATCTTTCCATTCCGGCTTACAAATGGGAGCTGTGGAATAATCCAGAAAATTGAGCATTGGCATCTTCCTATTGTACTGAGAATTCTTTAGATGTTTTCTTTTCTTTTTATTTCCTGTATACTGAAGAATAATCTTGTATATATTTATAAAAAGATAGCTATGGTTTTGTTAAGATTTGGGTTAAATCTGTGTTATCTATGGGAAGAATCGACACCTTTATTATTTTGATTCTTCCATTATTTGAATTTCGTAAAGCTCTCTGTTCATTTAGATTGCAAAAACGTTTTAAAAAGTATATGTACATGGATGTTTTGCCTACATGTACATCTGTGAATTACTTAAGGTAAGAAGAGGGCATCCGATCCCCAGGAACTGAAGTTACAGAAAGTTGTGAGTTTCCATGTGTGTGCTGGGAAGCGAGCATCTTTTACAAAAGCAGCAAGTGCGCTAAACTACTAAGCTGTCTTCTAGCCCCTAGCTATTTAGATTTTTGAAGTATCAGTACTTTGTACTTTTCAATATACAACTGTTTTGTTAGCTCTGTTTTAACCATGTGGCTTAAGGATCATCTCTTCAGACATATCATCATCAACACAGATAAAACTTAGCAAAAGAGAAAAGGCCAAAGATGATGGAATGCATCTTCATACTTTTCTGGGGAGGCTTTCTGTCACAATGACCATCCTTGTGGATGTGATCATATAGAGCTAGTGTAGTCTTAAACCACAGCTAAGTGAGGCAGCCAACCCTCCCAACTCTCTGGAGTTTATGACGATCTCTCTGCAGGTCACGGTGATGGAAACATTCAGTCCACACCTTTCCTTTTCCCCTCAGTTAATAAATTAGCATTTTGGTTATTTTCCTTCTCTTCTGATCATGGCTAACGATCACCTGTCTGTGATCCATTCCTGATATCAGAAAGTAGTAGTACTGCAAGTTTTAATAATTAAGTTACATAAAAATGAAGCAAACATTAAAGCACAGGGTATTTCTAATTGGCTGTTTGATAATTAGCTCAGTACAATATGATGCTGCTATGTTGGCCCTTACTACTTTGTTTCCTTCTATTTTAATTTAAGAAGTGCCTGGGGGACGGGGAGTGATTGTATTTGGGAAATTTGTGATGTTTGGAAATACACAACAGCTTCATGTTCTTTTCTCTGTGCACGTAATGAGGTATTTCTAAACCGTCTTGGAAATGTGCTCAGTTTTCAGAAGAAAATGCAAGTAAAATGAAGAAGATCTACGGAGAATTCTGCAGCCATCACAAAGAAGCCGTGAGCCTCTTTAAGGAGCTCCAGCAGAACAAAAAGTTTCAGAACTTTATTAAGGCAAGTGCTGCTCAAGCTTAATTGCAGAGTGGGAGGCCACCATGGGGTACTGTGCATGCTTGTGTTTTAATCATCTAAACAAGTTTCATATCGGCTCTACTTCTCAGGGGGAAGGAGAAGGAAGCGATGATGGGTTTATGGCAAAGATGGAAAGTCTAGACAATAGTAAGATATTCCTCCCAAAGCATTCCGTCTGCTGTCTGTATCTGTAACGTCAAATTCCCCAAGCCTGTGAGAATATTGGCAGGGTTCTAGGAAGTGGTTTTATCCCTGGGCAAGTCGTATGTCGGAAAAATCAAAGCAAAAGCAAATAGAGAATCTGTTTATCCCATGGATTTGCTTCAGAGTGGATTTATATGAACCAAATCCATGACATCATATAATTTCATCTACATCTTTCTGAACACCTTTAAAGCATCATGGTAACATTAGCACTTAAATAAATTATCAGTCGTTTTCTGATATCTTCAATTTTCATTGTTCATCTTTTGAAATTGCATTGGTCAGCTGGAACCTGGTCAGGGTTCATTGTTGTATATGGCAGTTTTCTGTCTCTTCTTTTTTTTGGTTTTTCAAGACAGGGCATCTCTGTGTAACCTTGGCTGCCCTGGAACTAGCTCTGCAGACCAGGCTGGCCTTGAACTCACAGAGATCTGCCTGCCTCTGCCTCCTGGCTTGTGCCAACACTGCCTGGCTTTCAGTTATGTCTCTTAAATCTCCTTTACCTTGAATTCTCTTCCCTGCTTCTTTCCATACCTTTCACATTTATTTATGGAAGAAATTTGCCCAAGCTTCTGGGTCCTGCGTTTTTTATTTGTCATTCTATGAGTTCTACCAGATTCTCCTCTGGTTTTCTTTCTCAAAAACATGTGCCGTGGGACTTAAAGACTTAAAGTATTTTGAGAAATGTTTAGGAAAAGGATTGCCCTGTGACAAGAGACTTTTGGTGCCACCGTGCATAATAGCAAAGATGGAGGAAGATATGTTAGAAAAGCAAATAGCGAGCATGCACACATTTGTGATTGTTCAGAACCTTTGCTGATGCTGGACCCTGAGAGTTCGTTCATTTGGGGATTAGAAGAAGTGCATCAGTGTAAGCTGAAACTCTCCACACCCTGGACTATGGCAGTTAACGACAAAAGTACAAACAGCAACGACAATGTATGCATTTTCATTAATGGTAACAATGAAGTATGGACAAAGTATACAGTTGTAGATTTTGAATTGTCAAATTCTCAAGTGAAATAATTGGTGTATATTAAAATGTCTATGCTTTTCAAGATCCGAAATAGCAACCTTTTGGCTCGCCGCCGAGGAATCCCAGAGTGCATCCTGCTTGTCACCCAGCGCATCACAAAGTACCCAGTGTTGGTGGAGAGGATCCTGCAGTACACAAAAGGTGAGAGATGACTTCTGGGATGCTTTTGTTTCTCCCAGTGCCTTTTGGCCTTCACGATGCTCTCATTGTGAGCAGGCTTCTAAAGCCTTAGAATTGGAATTCATCTTGAGAAATATGAGAAGGTACTTTTTTAAAAAAATTACATTTATTTTGTGTGTGTGGGGGAGAGACTAGATATGTTTACACACGCGTGCGCGCACACACACACACACACACACACANTCTAAAGCCTTAGAATTGGAATTCATCTTGAGAAATATGAGAAGGTACTTTTTTAAAAAAATTACATTTATTTTGTGTGTGTGGGGGAGAGACTAGATATGTTTACACACGCGTGCGCGCACACACACACACACACACACACA
>LOEQ01000219.1:98908-111285 GCA_001685075.1 Bramus lutescens | reverse complement strand
CTGTCTGGTTGACCCGCCTATACTTCCTGCCTGGCCAATCAGCATTTATTCAAAGCATGATTGACAGTATACAGACAATTCTCTCGCACCAGGATATGTTTGTATGTGTTCATGTGCATGTGTATATATAACCTTTAGTTCTATGAAAGCAGACTGGGGATATAATATAGTTGGTGCAATTCTTGCTGAACATGTTTGAAGCCCTGGATTCAGTTATTGCATCATAAAACCAGTCATGGTGCACATGCCTGAAATCCCAGGACCTGAGAGGTAAAGGCTGGAGGGCAAGAGTTGAAAGTTAGCCTCAGCTGCATAGGTGTTTGAGACCAGCCTGGACTCATATTTAGGGGGGAGAGGGGGACTCAAAAACAAAACAGAAAAGTAAAACCAAGCTACAGTTCTCAGTCTACATAACAACAGTTGCAGGCCAAATATAATTTATCAACCTTTTATCAACCACAATATCTAAGCATTGTAATGCAACAGATTGTCGTCTACAAAGTTCGTGCTCAAGAGCCAGGTGACAGAGTTACAATCAAATTAATTAACTCACAAGACGATCTTGTAATGTCTTCAGTAAATTTACAGTTTTGCACTGAGCTTTCTTTGTGGTGATCTGGGCACATGGGGTCCACCTGGTGCACGTTGGCCACACCTGGTAGACTAAGCCTCCTCTCTATAGATCGGTTGTTTAAATCTACTTTTGTTTTCCTCCTTTTTAGCTGAGAGTCTGCAAGTTGCTGTGAAGGCTTCCAAGATGGGCGACGGAAGCCAGTCACCTGAAGAAGGCTCTGGAGGAGCTGTCCTGACTGATGCGTTCAGTTCACAGAATGTACCTGCATCGCCAACTGCTTGTAAGTGACGGTGAAGGCCTTGGCAGTGAGCCTGAGCACAGCCTGATGACACACAGTGGTCACATAAAATGAAAACAGTAACTGCCTGATTTCAAGGGAGCTTAATGTATTTTTTTGTAATTTGGGGAAAACAAAAACCTTGAGAATAATCAGGCTGGCCATAAATAGGTATTATGTGACTATTAATGACACTTATATTCCAAGCACAGAGTCTTATGTTGGTGGAGTGTACTTTCTGTCCCCAATTAGGCATTGCACTGTCCCCAGATCACACCTCCATTTTCATGACTTCTTGGATGGAGTTTTGAAAGGACTTTTAAACCTTTTTAAAACGTTTCTGCAATCCACTAAGTAAACAAGTTTTCAGGCATAATATTATGGGCATCAGCTAAGCAATCAGGAAACGAGAAAGCACTCCCCACCTCCTACCCACCCAATGATACACAGACCCACGTGTGAAGTGTAAGGTTTGGTGGTATGCTTATAGACAGAATTGCCAAATAATTCTTCTTGTGGTTTTGTACCTGGCTTATTGACCCCAATGCCTCGAACATGCTAGCAAAAATCTCCTACTGAGCCACACCCCCAGCCCTCGCAAGATCCTTCTTTGGGTCAGAATATTCCGTGTTTTGAGCAGCCAAGGTTGGTCTTAGAGTTGTGATCCTCCTGCCTCAGGAGTGTTGAGCTGGCAAGTGAGCACCATTGTATCCAGTTGTCAATCCGCTTTAGAGATCAGAGGTGAAGAATGAGTTTAGCAATGTCTCAGAAGCCAACCATGCTGCTTTATGTATGGTTTTAAGCTAGACACTGAATTCCATATCAAATTCTAAAATAAGAACACAAAGAGTATATTTTTTCCATCAGGTAAAAGCTTCACTCTAAAAGAAATTATATGCAGATAAAATGTCTGTAATAGTTACTTTTTTTTTGACAAAATCCCATGTGGCTCTCACATTGGCCTCACATTTACTATTGTAGTTGAGAATGGCCTTGGGTTCCTGATCCTCCTGAGTGCTCGGCTTATAGGTATATGCTACCACACCCGCTCTATTTTAGAGTTTCTTTTACAAATCCTTTGGCTCAGTAGAAGTCTATAAGCAGTATACCTTTATCACATATATATTTCTTATGTCATTTTATCACCAGCACCTAAAATTATTTTTTCCCCTCTCAAATTCTGCTATATCTAATCCTGACTTTCTATTTTCAGAGTGTGCACATATGGTTTTCATTTCGAGCAGCTAGATTCATCAGGGGAGTTGTACCTCTCTGAGTGGCTTCCTTTACAAGAACCTCATTATGTCCTTGAGGAAGTCTTCTCTAAAAATATAGAGGGTCTGCCGCTTTCAGCCCCGCCCCAAGGACAGCTGGGAGGCTCCACTGTGCCCCTGCAGCTGTTTGGAGCACTTGGCGGCTCCTCCCATCCCTCCAGGCTGGGCAGTGAAGGTTCTCTTCCCTCAGAATCCACAGCTCACGGAGTGGGAGTGGGAGCCTTCCAGTGGCACACCCATATGCTAGAGCCAGAGCAGTCTGCCATCAGGGTCGGCCAGGGAGGCATGGGCTGAATCCTGTGTGCTAGAGGCCATGCGTTCAAGCATGATGCTACGAGGAGTCTGATTTTTTTTTTTATAGTTGTTAGGGGTGGACAGTTATTCCTCGCTGAAGGCACGGAACAGAGAGTGGTCTGCAGTGGGCCCTGGGGAGGCTCCTTGTGAAGCAAGCCCATTATCAGTCTGAGGTTACAAATCAAGCAAAGTTCTGTTTTTATTCATCAGTATACTTAATCAAGGGGGACGTTTATGATCTACTTTGTAGAATGGAGGGTCCAGCTGAAGCTGAACCTGGGGGCACAGACACTGACAGAAACTCCAGTCTTCTACCTCTAGGGGATCCACATCTGCTTCCTCCTACATTTGACTTAAGTTAATGTGAGGAAAGAGGGAAGAGAAAGACTTGTTTGGAAATGACTTGGACGTCTCCTCAGGTGTTAGGAAAAGCTGCTAGACACTGTCCCCCCATCATGGCATAAGCGTTGATCAGTCCGGACACAATGAACATGGTTTTCACTTGATTCATTTACAATGGCTTCCACTCAGGCAGAAAACTCTAGTTTAGAAGAGGCCTTTGGAATCCTGAGGAACTGTCATTTTTGAAAAATAATGCGAGTGATTTTGCCAAACAAAGAGAAAAAGGCATTCCCTTGTTAGTGACACCATATTTAAAAGAAGAAAATTACAAAACTCATCCCCAAATGAGTATTTGGATCAGTGTTCTGATGAGACATTGTTCTATGACGTGTGTGCGTGGCCCAACTTTGATGAGCCTTGTTTCAGTCAGTGAAAGGTGAACATAGTCTAAGTTTCACTGAGTTCACATCCTCTTCAAATAAATAATGAAATGCTGCCGACTGAGGTTTCATGGGTGAAAGTAAATTTGTATTTGGCACTCACCATCTCTGGACCAGTTTCTGTGTTTCCCTAGGTTAAATGTACATACAGTGTTTACAATGTTGATGCTTAAGTGGGGGCCATGAGAAAAGCTGGCGCTGACGAGAAACTGGAGCAGGCTCTCAGTTTTAATGACTCTGAAGCCATAAGGCATTAGCCACCTCCAGCCTTCTTAGAGCAGGACCCCTTTCGCCTCTGCACCTTCCGTCTAGACTTTGGCCACCAGCTGCTGCTCTTGTACTGGCCACGAGGGAGCCTTTTACGGACCTGGGTCTGCCAAGAGACCTTGCTTTTGTTCCTCCGGGTACCTGTTTTAAATTTCTCCTCTCCTGGGAGGCTTTTTTCCTATTTCATGAAAGTGAGATGTAGACTCACAAACAGCACGTGGACATATCAGCCCAAGGAAGAAGCGCAATTAAAAAGATGGTAACAGCAGATGCTGCTTGGTATTCCTTAGCCTGTAAGCTCCATGAGGGCAGGGACTGCGGGCTTGCTGTGCCCAGCTCTAGCGCCCCTGTAGAAGCACCCAGAATGTATCATCTTGTGATGTTTCTTTCTTTTCTCTTTTTTGAAGTGTGCGTCAGTTGTATACAGAAGAGCCCAATTGGCTGGCTGATGTTTGATGTTGTCCTTTTTGTTTCTGTCTTAATGGCGTGCTTCCAGCACTAGTCACAGAAGGGACAGAAGGAAGAGGCTGTTGGGATGTGGATCCTGGGCTCCAGGGTGTGGTAACGGACTTGGCGGTCTCTGATGCAGGGGAGAAGGTATTGTTAATTGTTAACCAATTTGTTAGTAACCAGCACCCATTGCTTTGTATATATAGTAGCCTCAGCTATCAGGCAGCGAGTGGATTGAAAGTACTTTTTCTGAATTGTTTCTGATTCATTTAGGTATCTCTATTGAAACTTTCTAATCTATTCTGTAAATGTTCGTGTTCTTTCTATATCATATAGGTGTAAAAAAACTGAAAAGTTATTAAAAAAACAAACAAAAAGCTTGAAAACCCTCATGTGTATATGTGTGTGTACGCTCTCTGACTTCCAGGCTTCCTTTCTGCACTGCAAACCTGTGCTTTTCCTCACTACTTTTGGCAACTCTGTGGCTGAGAGGCGGCCCCGGACATTGGGATGCTGCACCACCAGATGGCGCCACTGGAGCTGAACTCGGTTCCACTCTGGGAAGGTCTTGCTTCTGTCCTCTGTCAAGACTTTCCACTCCTCTTCACCCACATTCCACCTTCCATTTGCAGACTTTGAATTCGCATAGCAACGCTCTGCCTGTGGCAAGGTGTTCCCAAACGCTGCCTGCTCTCTCTCTGATTCTTGATATCTGTAGACCGCAACTCTCTCTGTGGAAACAGCATGTGTACCATTTCTTATTAGCTTCAAGTGTGTGATTTCATAAGCAGGGGAGGAAATAGCACTCCGGTTCGGGGAGGTGGTGAGTCGGTTCAAGAGTTTTTGCTTTGTCTAGCACTGGTTTAACGCCACTGCCAAGGACTGATGTGGATCAATGTGAGAATATGGCACATATGTATCATGGATGCAACATTTTACTGTTACATGTTTTCCACATATGTGACATAGGACAGAACCAAGTCTGGCTTTCAGAATTTCACAGAACTGTCCACTCAGACTTAGTATTCACTTGCTAAGTTCAGAGGCCTGAGTTAATGTATGAATGCAGAGTTTTACTGTCCTTATTCTGAATATAAACACTGAAACATCTTTGTTTACAATGTTCCTACTTCTCCATGCGATCTTTGCTCTGAAGCCTGCAATATGTAGCCTTTAACTGCTCCTAGGATTTTAGGGAGGGAAAGAAAGTTGGCAGTGGCAGAATAATTCGGCATAGAGAGTGGTTTGGCTCCTATCCACGGCTCAGTCACAGGAGGCTGAGTGAGATACTGTGTCCAGGTTCCTCTTTCTATGAACCTGGAAGAGCTGACCTTTGATGAAGCCTTTGAAAGAAACTGAGCTATAGAACAGGGTCACTTGGCTAAAACTCTAAGTAAGTGTATAATGGATGTTTTAGCATTCGTGTTCTTAATAAGATAAGGTTAAGAAAAATTCGGAAAGAATTAAAAATCAGAAATTCTCCTGCACAGTGATCAACTGTAGTTATGCTGTAGAACCACCAGGTGGCAGATGAACTCCATTAAAAAGACAATCTGCAGTTTCTTGTCTCATCCCAAACCCAGTGGTTCTAGCTGTAAGTAACCGCCTTAATCCAGTTTAACGTAATCTAACTCGTTTCTACATATTCAGTTCTTTATAGAGTATAAAAGTATAAATATTATATTATTTTTTTTTTTACCACAAAAGCGGTGGATAGACAAAGATGGGCCCATAAGAAAAGCAAGAACCACCCAACTGGAATGCTTGGCCCTGGTGTCTTCCCCACGGTTGGGCAGAGTTCTGAAGTACTGACATGTCATCTCCACCTTGAGCCTTTGTCCTTTCCCTGCTAGAGGGACTGCTTAGCAACAACATCTTTAACTGGCAGTATGAAGAAAAGGAGATTGGGCTAGCCCATCGCCTGACTAAGCTCAATGACTCATTTGGCAACAATGAATGCTGCTTGAGGATACCACATGGCTGCCTTTTTTAGGGCTTAAAATGACAAGTGCTCAGACAAACAAAAGCATCCTACAGAAACGGTAGGTGTCCAGAGCTAGGGAAATGGATGATTTTCCATTTCATAAAATGTGGAGTTTGTAGTGTTGATTGTTCCTTACTTCTTGAAGAGACTCTGGGCACCTTGTAGTCATTTACTTGTTGAGCATCCCTTACATGCTAGGCACCATTCTTAGGTTTGTAGATATAATATTGAATACACAGTCTTACTCTTCATTGGTTTACTAATGAGAGAAGACAGACAATAAATAAGCAAATGCTTAGTGCCATTAACTAGACGCTCTCAGTATCTACATGCTCCTTAACGTTCAGTGGTATGAAAGAGACAAGATCTGAGGCATAGGCTCCATCCCCAAGGTGAAGATGGCCAGCCTTGTGTGGCTTCCTTCACGGTTTTTGAACCAGACTGGTGATTAATTGAGGTAGGATCTGGCAGACACTAAGTGTTCCTCTGGGGCCATCTCTCTGTACCTTGGACATCATGAGTCTCTAACATTGAGATGGAGGCCTTGAGGCCCTGTGATGTTCCATGGCTTCCAGAGAGCCCTGTGTATCAGACTATCCCTGGAGGTGAGCCAAGGGTTTGCTGAATTTCTTCACTGTCATCTGTGCCATTGGAAGGCATGATTGGCTAGAAGTTGTCATGCATCTCTAACTCCGAGTTTGAGTGAGTGAGACCTGCAATGACAGGGGGCGGTTTAATTCTCCAGGCATTTCTCCCTAGAAGAGACAGTCATGGTAGCTGGGTAACGGAGGTTAGAGAGAAAAGCTCATATATTAGGAAAATGCAATGACTTGCAAGTGTCAGGCGGCTGTTGATTTTCTCATGTTTTTATGTGTTTTAGGTGGAATATAGAAGTTTCCCAGGTTCTTCACAGTCAGAGGTGAGCTACACATACTTTAACCATGTACCATCCTTTCTCAATTTGTAGCTAAGGAAGCTTTTCAAGAATCTGACACATACAATCTTTTTTCCCCCCAGATTATACAAGCGATACAGAATTTAACCCGTCTCCTCTATAGCCTTCAGGTAACGACTCTCCTGCAGTCTCCGCCTTTTGAATGTGTCTTTCAGTGTCCTCTGTTGATCCCCAGACCTTAGAAATTAGAACGTCTGAAAGGTGGTAAGCGATCTTAGAAGCATGCCAAGCCCAGAGGTATGACTCCGCTAGATGAGTGGCGTTCACCTGGTTTTGTAATCAGGAGGCAGCCCAGCACCACCACATTTTACCCCATTCTCCGAAACCATAAAACGGTTCCTGCCTCTCAAAGATAGCAATGAGTCTGCTCAGGCCTGACACAGGGAAATGCTTAGCTGTGTGCAGCGCGACTTCACATTTCCTGATGAAAACTTGAATTCTCACCTGAGCATGTGGCACTTCCACATGTGGCCTTGGGCCTTGGGGAAGAGCAGTTAAATCATTTGCACGCTCTTTTGTGGTGTAATTCGCTCATTACATGATACTTATTGGGTGTCCTTTCTGCGCTGGGCACCGTGCAAAAGGATAAACTTGCAAAAGCAAAGGGGCCCCCAAGCCCCGTGCTGATGGCCGGTTATCTTTTAAGGAAGGCACAAAAATCACCCTTGCGTTTGTGCATTAGAGGAGTGTGGAATCCATCCCTCAGGTGATGCTCACTAAAGAGGCCATCAGTGCACCCAAAGTGCTTTGTATAATGATTAAAAAATTTTAATGCTACCAAGGCAATAGTTATAGAGGAGAAAATTTTGAGAATAAAAAAAATCAAATAAAATGTCCTGTGGTTCTAAAGAGAGAATTGCTGTTGCCATGTTAATTAGAAAACAAAACTAAAAAGACATTGGTTCCCATGTTGTGGGTACCCCTGCAGAATTTAGATTGCTTCATGTTACCCATTGGTAATACACATCTTTCTGTGGCAACAATTTTTCTGCAGCATAATTGTTAATGTATGTATAGTATTTGGGCCTATAGAATTTATTCAGTCCCAGTTATTTATATTTGTGTTATTAATAGCACAAAATGTCGATATCCTCATATTCAAATATCTTTAGCCATAGTTGAATGTCTTCTTAGGCTAAGTTACTATAGACACATTTTGCAATTTTGTTCAACTGCCAAAATTAATCAATCATATCTTTTTCTCTCTTTCTCTTTTTCCTTCCTTCCCCTCCTCAATTTAAAAATGAAGTAAGATATCAGATAACTTTAATTTGTGCTTCTTTACTTATTATTGAGCCCAAACATGTTCTGTCAATTTTCTGTTAGTCTTTTGTAGCTCATATTTTATATCATAGGACTGTTAAAGGAAAACTGGGTCTAACTTTAGAGTAGAAAACATAAAGCCATGGGTTCATTAGATGTTTTCTTATTTGTGTTTTGACACTAACAAACCTCTTCCTCTTGAGCACTGTTTTTCTCACACTCACTCTTGTTTCAGCACCAGGACTACTGCTTAAGTTGTTAAAGCTTGGATTACAGCCAAGCATATGGAGACACTAGTTTCCTCTTAGTATTTTTTTCTATATGATTTGCACATTTTACAAAGTTTTTAAATCACTTTGTCCATTTCCTGCCCTTCTACCAAGACTATTATATTAAAATTGTACTGTATTCATGAATGAAATGGAAGAAAATCTGTGCTTCTGCCATGATCGGTTACCTCGTGTAAGAACAGGCTCAGTTGCCTCTTATTTTGGGTTGTGCAGGAAGCTTTGTAATTGTCTTAATATATGTACTATATAAATTTAAAAACATATGTTTAGGCTTCTCCTATTATGATTGTTGATAAAAATACTGGGTTTTTTTATGTACTTGTTTCATTATCAACCAACTTATTTAACTTTAGTTTTTGTTTTAATAAATTTTACATGGATTCTCTGGAATGTTTCAGGTAGAAAATTTGAAAAGAGTAGTACTATGACTATGCTTCAATAATTTTATCAATCGCATTTTCTTGGCTTATCACATTGGATAGGTAGAGGAGTATCTAACTTTCTGACATGGTGACATAGCATTGCCATCTGTGAATGTGTTGGGCTATATTCATGGCTATCCTGGGACACATGTGGCACACACAGCAGAGATTGGCTATCCCTCCATCTGAAAATATGCTAACAGTGGTTACAGTAGCTTCTTATCTGGTTCATACCATGTGGGGATGCCTTCACGGTCTTATAGATGGTAGGTATGACACAGGTGAACTGGGAGGTCCATTCATCGCGTGAAATAAATGACCTGGTTTTCTTTTAGGTGTCAACTGGGAAGCTTTGGCTTGAGAAAGAACATTAAATTCTCAAGGGCTGGAGACCTTGGGCTTCCTGACTTGTGCTATGTGATGAGAATATGTAGTCATTTTGTCGCTGTTCTCCACCCCTGAGTACAGCCCTATGTGGATCTTTGTTTGGTTCAGAAGAGTTCAGCAGCCTATTGACCTCAGTTTTGCAATATGTTAAGTCAGTGGTTCTCAACCTTTGGGTCATGACCCCTTGGTGGGAGAGTTGGATGACCCCACAGGGGCCATTTGAGACCATTGGAAAACACGGATTTTTACATTATGATTCATAACAATAGCAAAAGTACAGTTATGAAGTAGCAATGAAAATAATTTTATGATTGGGGATCACCACAACAAGAACTGTATTAAAGGGTCACAGCCTAAGGAAGGTTGAGAACCACTGTGTTAAGTTGAATCAATGCCTCCAGTGGGTTCCCTTCACCTAAGTAAGCTTTAGAGCCAGTCTTGGGACATGGGGTGTGAAGCATTTCTGTTTTGTGGCATGGCTCTCTCCTTAGAAACTGAACTCTAACCCATTTCTGAAACATGAAAATGACAATTGGTTTCTATAGCAGAGTTGGAGAAGTATAGACAGACTGACAAAGGAAAGGACACAGATAATTCTACCCAGTTAGTGAAATGAGGGTGAATTGAGACTTCCTAAACATAAATGTAACTTTAAATGTGGAAATCAGTGTCCAGTCTTCAAGTATATGTTATTGAGAGAGAAGAGAATGATCTTATCCCAAGCTCACACAGGCATAGTAAAGTCTTTATGGTTGCACTGAGATATCCTAATTGTAGTCATGTGCAAAATATTGGGGTTTGCTTTATAAAAGTACTGATACCCTTGGGCTCTCTTGATATTAAGTGGTGGCAGCATCTACAGTGTGGTTTATCAATGCTGATTATCCCATTTTTAAGGCCAAAATGGTGGTCCCCGTTCTCCATGAGGACCGACCGTTCTTCTAAGAGCTCTCTAAAGTCATGTCTCAAGAATGACCATGGTTTTTTTCAATTAATTTTTTAATTTAAAAATGCAAATTTTATTTCAAAAGACCCCAGTTAATACATTTTTGAGTCTTATTCCAAAGCAAGTATGAATTTAAAATACTGGAGTTTGTTAACTTTCAGAAATAGAGGAAAGTGCTGATCTCACACACAAAAAAAAAACAAACCTGATGGTCAGAATTCCTTCTTCCCAGGGTATGTGTTACATGGGCAATTTAAAAATGTCTTAGCAAGGAAAAATGTGAATTTATCCTTAGCTTGTAATGACATCTCATTCAGAGTCAAGCCGTGCACACATGCCTGGTGTGTGTCTGCAATTTGTTCCTTCTCTACTTCTTTACACTTTAAATGGGAACTTTTAAAATTGAAAGCTTCCAAGGGCATTCACAGTAGGCTGTTGTTGTTGTTGTTTTGGTGTGGTGACATCTTTCCAGGTCCTGGTAACTATTTCCTGTAATGTTGTCCAGCTTTTCATAGGTAAATACTAGAGTTCAAAAAAATTTTTTTTAATGTTTGGTCATATCTGCTGGGATTTCGAGTATCTATTTCCTGTTAACCAGTGAAGCCTCCTCTTAGCAATCTAGTTAACAATAAATGACTTTAAGCTTAGATTTTTTTGTATGACCTTCTTGCTCTAATGCAAAAACCTAGCAGTAAGGAAACTAGCTCTACCCAATTCTGTAGCTACTAAAAATGGCATTAACTGTGATTCTCTGGCATTATGTTATAAAGAGGCTATTTGCCAAAAGTCTCCAGATAGTTGACTTTTATTTTTATGTCTTCATGAAAGCAATGTATAAAGTGCAAATAATTTCTGGTTTGGGACTCAAATAAAAGATACCACTGTGTTTATATAGATTTTTAAATTCCCACGAATGATTGACTAGGGACCTCAGAAGGAGAAGGAGAATATAACAGGAATTTAGAGTCTTGTGAATTTACACACTAATTTTTTACCCAAAGGACTGACTTAAATACAACCCAACAACCAACAGCCAATCACTTCTCCAGAAGCAGGGATGAGAACAATCGACCCTCTGTAGTCGTAAGTTTTTCATCCTTGGATTTAACCACCCTTGGACTGAAAAGATGGAAAAACCAATTCCAGAAAGTTCAGGAAAGCACTGTGCTTTCTGGCCTTCCCGTGTGGATAAAGTGATGTATAGATGCCACATTAGTTGTCACAAGCAATCCCAAGGCAACTTAAAGAGTTCAAGTGACAGGATATGGGTGGGTTATGCCTTATTACTAAGCACTGTCAAGTAAAGACATGAGCATCACCAGGTTCGGGCATCCACTGGACTCACCAGACCAAACTCTCTTAGATACCGAATGCCAGTGATCCTGATTGTCTTATTTCCTTCCTGTATAACCCCAAATCATACCATTAGGAAATGTAGACAAGCCTATTTGAAAGCACAAGGTGCCTTTAAATCTTGGAAAGGAGCAGGATGTGACAGAAAGTAACCCAGCCAAGCACTCCATGTTTTAGAGCTATTTCCAACAAAGAGGTAAACAGTCCATGAGCTTTGCTAACTTTGTGCCTTATTAACAAAGTATCCCAAAGAGCCAGCTAGAAGAGGCAGAACTGAAATTGGCTGCTTGTTTCAGTCCATGGTTGTTTGGTCCCACTGCTTTGGGGAAGGCAGAACTTCATGGCGGGTGTACCAGGTCCAGCAGAACCACGTACCGTAGATATCAGGATACGAAAAAAGGAAATAGATGATTCCCGTTATCTTCTTCCAGGACATAGACACACAGACAGTCCCAGACAGACAGACAGACATATAGACAGACACCCATACACACTGCCTTCCCCCATATACACACACTCCTACATTGTCCATCCATTAGACTTGTCTAAAGGTTCTGCCTTTTCATACTAGTTTCACAGCTGACCACCAGGCCTTCAACCTTTGGGGATCCTTTACCACCCCATGTGTGAGTCAAGCCTGCACGTACTCATTTGACCTCTTCTGCTTCCCCCTACTCCTCCACAGGCTGCCTTGACC
This sequence comes from Bramus lutescens, assembly GCA_001685075.1. NCBI lineage: Eukaryota > Metazoa > Chordata > Mammalia > Rodentia > Cricetidae > Bramus > Bramus lutescens. The sequence goes on along the minus strand of LOEQ01000219.1, from coordinate 99,070 downwards.
ATCCAGGACAGCCACATCGAGATCCACAAGCTGGTTCTACAGCAGCGGGAGAGCTTGGCCTCTTTCCGAGGTTGCCCCTTGCAGGACCAAGAGAAATCCCGCTACCTGGAAAAGCAGCGGGAAGAGTTGGCTAACATCCACAAGCTTCAGCACCAATTCCAG
>LOEQ01000219.1:84666-95318 GCA_001685075.1 Bramus lutescens | reverse complement strand
ACCTCTACTTCCTGTCTGGTTGACCCGCCTATACTTCCTGCCTGGCCAATGAGCGTTTTATTAAAATACATGATTGACAGATTGACAGAATACAGACAATTCTCCCACAACAGCTGGGGCCAGATAAAACTGGTCAAACCGTTCCAAGCTTTCATAGTTCTGTGGCTTGAATATCACACATTAGCCACTGGTAGGGGGAGCATGGGGTGGGGTAGCTAGGCTCTGAGCACTCTCCACGCATGCTCTTGTGGCAGGGAGGAACGGAGGGGAATGAGCTGGCAGAAGCAAGCCGCAGGTACACTGGGTGGTGATGACATTGTGCATGTCACAGGGTGCTTCTGAATCTGAGTGACCACTGCAAAGGAGCCGTGTAGAGCACAGTACTCCAGCTGTTTGCCTATGATGTCCTAGCCTGGTATTTTTGTTAAATATGCCTTTTAATGGCCTGGCAGTGGTGGTACACATCTTTGATTCCAGCACTCGGGAAGCACAGCCACATGGATCTCTGATTTTGAGACCAGTCTCTTCTACAGAGTGAATTCTAGAACAGCCAGGGCTACAAAGAGAAACCCTACCTAGAAAACCAAAACAAAAGACATGCCTCTAGCTGTGATTGATGAAAGCTGTACTGTTTATTATTGGATCACAAGGGCCATTATTTCAGGAGGCCCCTAGGAATGGCTTATTCCCTATCCAGTGCTGTGTTTGGGTCCAGATCAGAAGAGTAAAAATAAGGATTTCTGAAACCGGAGGGCTAACAGAACAAAAATATATGTGGATAAAATTCATGGATGTGCCTAGAAGTCACCTAGACATGAATTTTTATTGTTTTCTTTTCCTTTTTGTTTTTCCCATCCAACCTCACCAAGACTCTCCAGGTTCCCTTTAGTTTTTGAGCCATTCTTCCACCATTACCACCAGCAGGAACTATACAGACATGTCAGCTTGCCAGCCCCATCCAGAGGGTTCTCCATGGAGAAAACCATTTAGCACTCCCAGTCACCAACATGGTCCTGTGATGACCTCCGTAGTGGAGGGGGAACTGAGCAAGAGCAAGGCAGAGCAACTTGTCCAAGGTCACAGGGGTAGCAAAGGAAACCAGGGATCAAACATGGGCAGACTGGTTCTGTTGCTCAGGCTCTCCCATCAGTGGCTGAAGAATTCCCAGGAGCCATGCTGCCCTGTACATTAAACAGAATGTGGAGGGGATGTGGAATACATCTTTATGTAATGCCTGGCAGGATACTCACAATTAAGGGCCAGGCTTTTGTTTTTGTATATCCGCCCTCCTCTTTAGTATTACCATTTGGAAACTATTTCTAAAGGTTTTGGATTTCTGTGACCAAGTCTTCCTTGGGACCCGAACGTCTTCAGATATCATAAATAGCCTATAGTTTTGGTTGCTTCCCAGGAGACACATTTTTCTCAAGGATATTTGGTTTTCTAATATCTAATAATAACTCCATTTTATTTCTAAATATTTAGGGTAGCACCATAAAGAAGTTTGCTTTCTAGTTTTGGAAGTGATTTCATGAACAAAATTGTTGGATATTTGAATATTAAATCCAAATTGGCATTTGATTTTATTTATAGTGAAAGATATGGTTGGTTTAAGGATGTCTTATTCTTGCCCTCTTCTGAAGGATTCCAGCCAAGACCACAAAAAGTCTAAATTTCTTTAAACAACGAAGCCTCTGTGGGACAATTGCTATATAATTGGCCCTATGAAATGCTCAAGTGCATTACTCTTAAAGCCCCTCCCCAAAGTCATTTTATTTTATTACTGTGATTTCCCCCTTTTAGCTTTTCTAGAACTATATGTTGGATGCATCTAGTTCTTGTCTATTATTTGCTCTTTTCATCAGTCAGTAAAGACAACATTTTATGGTATGGACGTCTGAGATCTGCTTGAACTTAGTCTTTCCTTTTATTTATATTTTTAAAACTATCTCAGAACTCTTCAGATTCCCTAAAATGTTCTCTCTGATGATATTAAAGAATTATTATTTTGCTATCTGTAAAATAAAATTTAGGTTGGGCCAAATAAAATTAAAATGATTATTGTGCATATATGTATGATGTGTGTGCATGTATATGTGCATGTGCGTGTATGTGTATGCGTGTGTGAGTGTGCAGGTTTGTGTATGCCATGCACATGTGAGGAGGACAGGGAACATTTTTGGGGAGCCGGTTCTCTCCTTCTGCCTTGTAGAGGCAGGGTCTTTCTCCTTATTGCTACCATGCTGTGTATGCAGGCTAGCTGGTCTGTCAACTTCCCGGCAGTTCCCTCTTTGCCTCCCATCCTGCTTTTTGGGGTGCTGGAATTTCACATTCTAACCACCACACCCAGTGTTTTAGTTTTTTTTCTCTGTTTGTTTTTTTACATGGATTCCAGAGCTCAGACTCAAGTCGTCAGGCCTGGATGGTGAGCCCAGTTTACTCACTGAGCTACCTTGCTGGCCCGTATTTTTATGGTAATCTCATAGATCTTGACCAAAAGAGAAACCTTATTTATTGATAAGAGGTTGAAAGCCCAAGCTAACTTCGAACTTCCTAGGTAGCCCAAGATGACCTTGAACTTCCCATCCTCCTACCTTCACCTCCTAATTGCCAGGCTTACAGACCTGTGCTACCGTATGTTCAGTCTACAGTGTGAAGAACTGAACTCATTCGTGCTAGGCAAGCACTCTGCTGGCTGAGCTGCCAGAGGCACTTCATTGTTTTGGTTCCAAAGGAGTTCTTCTTGCATGACATATTAGAACTTGGTGCCCAGCAAAACATTTCCCAACTTAAGGGAACTGTATTCAGAATATCTCATCTTGGTAATGTTGTTGTCCGGTTTTGTTTTATTTTGTTTTGTTTTTCTCTTCATTTGAGCAAAAATAGTTGTGTCAGGCTCGCTCTTCGATGACAGACTTCTTAAGCATAGCTGTTTGGAAATGAAAAACTACACTATAATTCTAAATAACAGTCTTCAAACACTTGAGAATCTGGTGATTTCCAGTGTTTAAAAACTATTCTAGGACTGGAGAGATGGCTCAGTGATTAAGAGCATTGCCTGCTCTTCCAGAGGTCCTGGGTTCAATTCCCAGCAACCACATGGTGGCTCACAACCATCTGTAGTGGGGTCTGGTGCCCTCTTCTGGCCTGCAGACCTGCACACAGACAGAATATTGTATGCATAATAAAAAATACATACTAAAAAAAAACTATTCTAGAATTCAGAAATTGGCACCTTATTTATGTAGTCTGAATGGAAAGAGGCTGTGCCAGAGACCTTCAGGCCATTTCCCATAAAACAGAAATTAGCCTTAGGCTCCATCAACTTCGGTTCACAAAGATGCATTTGAAGTGAGGGTTGGCTAAGTTTTCAAGGGTTGCCAAGCCAAGTACCTCAGACTACGGTGGGTTTAACAACAGAAATTTACTCCCTCAGAGTCCTGGAGACTGAAGTCCAGGCTCAAGGTGCTGGAAAACCTGGCTTCTGAGGCAGTCTCTCTCCCTCATGGGTTGTTTTCCTGTGTATTGACAGGATCTCCCCTCTGTGCCTGGCCAAGCTCTGATCAACTCTCTTAACAAGGACATGGTTATATATTATATCAGGGCCTAGACTCATGACCACCTTTAACACACTTCTTAATGGCCCTATCTCCAAATACATCAAGGTAACCCGGGTTACGTGTAAACTTTTAGGGAGCATTATCAAGCTTTTAAAAGGGAATAAAATGACCTTTCTCTCTACAGTAGTTTTAGATGTTATGGAAGCTTTGCTTTTTATTTTAACCTACTGAAGTTGGACTATAATTTACCTACTTTGTTTTTCTTTTTTGTTTGTTTGTTTGTTTTACTTGGTTAGGGCAGTGAATTGAACTTCATTAAAAATGACATTAAATTGTGATAAATTGGTCTATCTATCTTTATAGACGTTGGTCTTTGTGTTATCAAGCCTGTATCAGTACAGGGGGTAGGGCAGCAAATCTTGACTCTGTAGGCTTATTTCCTATATACTTAAATTAAGATAAGAAATACTGAGTCTATAAATTTATTTCCTACAACAGCCTAAATAAGAAATTTAAGCTATGCTTGCCAGCCTAGGCCTTCATTAAATGGCTTTAGGAATTTGAGCGTTTTCTGTGATTGGTGGATATTAGCTGTCTGAGGTTTGAATTATTTAAATGAAACAACAATGAAGGAATTAAAACATTCATTATGGCATCAAATTCTAGTCCAGATGTATCTATAGGAGTTTGAAGAAGTCAAAATTCAGAAACCCAGTAGGCAGTTCTGTCTTCCAAAACCGGTCACTGTAGGTAACGCTGAGGGAGCCACACTATTGCTTGCTTTTAGTAACCTGATTTGGAAACATAAAGAACGGATCTCAAAGGCCTAGTTTTATAGATAATTAACTCAAGACTCTTGCAGATTCTGTACCAGGGAAAGGAAACATGACATTTGCCTGTAGAGCCTGGTGAGCTGCAAGCGCTTATGCCAACTTCCTGATTGCATATTCTCTGGGGGCAGGTTTGCTACCAGAGCCAACTGGGCCTGGGCCATCCTGCCTTAGCATATGGAGCCCAGTTCACAGCAGGAGAGCACAGCCAGTAGGGTTGTGGGTGGATTGGAGGCAGGAAGCCAGCCTTGTGGCTGCTGTTCATTCCGCTCTCCTCCCCCAGGTTTCAGCTTGGGTTGAACAAGTGGCTCAGGTGAGAGTCCAGTCAGTGCAGAGGTGGGGCTTGCTCTTCTGTCATTGTTAGCTTCAAAAATGAAAACAAAAACACAGGCATGTGTATACGTGTGTGGCCTCAGGGTCACATTTTGACATTTCTAGAATGGTCAAAGTGATTAATTTGACCATTTGGAAGGAAAGTTGTCCATAACCATTTATGTATTAAATAACCCTGAAAGAAAAAAAATGCACTCTTGTTGATCACAGTGACTTGTAGGGCAGTGATTCAACCCCAAATAAGGAAGCATTACCCTCCCCAGGTATCAGATTCTGAACACTGTCTCCTCTCTCACCACCAAGGTTCCAGTGTTAGCATGGGTTAAAGTATGGTGGGTTCAACTGAGAATTATTTTAACTTTACCTCAGAAGAATATAGCCACCTGGTTAGGAGGTAGCAAGACTTCCTTAAAGGGTCATGTAGAAAATACTTAAGTTATTTTGAATCATCAGATCTTCATTGCCAATAATCAACCCAGCCATTGCAGCTTGAATGTAGCTGTACATAGTATTAAAGAATGCAATTAGCTATGTTCTAATATAAAGCTACTGGCAGGTAGCTTCAGGGCTGGAGAAATGGTTCAGTGGGTGAGAGCTTGTGTAGCTCTTGGGTAGGACCACAGTTCAGTTCCCAGCACCACACTTGCCAGTTCACAACTTCCTGTAGTTCTGGCTCCAGTGCATATAGTGACCTCCTCTGGACTTCATGGGTACCTGCACTCTTGTGTGCACATACCTCCATGAACCACCCCCTACAGGGAGGTCTAATTACCTACCTCAGAGATTGCTTTCCAGACTTCACCTCACCTCACCTTCTGTTCAGTTGAAGGATGAGGAAGATAAAGCCTCTTTAGCTTAGAAATGTTTGTCCAAATTTATTCACCTTTGAGCCAACCAATTCACCCAGATGAATTAACAGTATAATATTATATGGCACTTTGTGCTATTCAAATTACATTTGATCTCATTTGCTGTCTTCTGAGATCATGTTAACTCTCTGTTTCTCAAATAAAGCAGCTTTGTCTTTCATTATCAGTGAAAATATGAATTCATAAATCTGTAGTTAAATGTATGTGATAGAGTCCAAGGTTTGTGGGTTAAAACTTGGAGAGACTCTCCAGCCCCTAAGCTGCTGTAACCCTGATCCTGTTATGGTGTTGTCTGGACTGTTATCTGACTGTGAGCTAACTAGAAGTAAGATATTTGGGTAGGATATGTTGCCAGAAGGACAGTTCCCATAGCTGGCATTTTCATATGCTTGGTACCATTGTGTCAGAGTTCCTTGCTGCATGTAATAAATACAGATCACCGCACCAAGAAATATGATTTGAATCAGGACTAAAAAGAAAATTCTAGCCTGCATCTCTAACAGTTCCCTTGGATGATTTTGGCATGGTCAGCCTGACCCAGTGTGTCATTGCCTCACTGACCAGGAGCTTGTTAGACTTAGTTCACACCATGGCTCTAGTGTCTGCTGTTAGAGTCAGGTTCCTACCGTTGTTTGATCTCAAAGTCTTACTTTCCCCATCTACACAAAAGATTAGGAAGTTCCCAAAGAACTTAGCATGCCTGGAGATCTAAAGAACCTTAGCACCCCGCCTCTATTCTGGAAATAATCTGTTCGAGCTGAGACTCCGACTTAGCCTGCTAATAACATGACTGAGTCTCCCAACAGGCATTGGAAAGCCAACAGCTTCAGATATGATTAAGGAAATATTAAGAATTGGTTTAAAAAAAACCCAGGATCTAAGCATGTAAAAGAGAGAGCTGTACATATCAGTCTCTTAAGGAGCACTTTAAAATATTCTTACTTATTACTTCAGAGTTTCAAGTGATGCATTTTATTCATATTTACTCCCAACTCCTTACCCACACCTAACTTCATGTCCTAAGTAGTGTGTCATCAAAATTGTCCTCCAGGAGATGCCCCAAAGTACAATGGTTTGTTTCATTTTGTTTCTGTCTGGAGTAGAACAAATGCCATTAACCACATTTCTAGGCCCAAATGTGAGCACAGAAATGCAGGACATTCTGACAATAAGAATAAACATCAATTTTGGATGCAAAGCTACCTTGTCTATATATTACCCAAGCCTCAATGGGTGTATCCCGTGAATACATCCCCAGAACAAACTTCCAGTCAGACTTTGGTTTCCTGAATGGAAAAGAAAATGCCAGACACAGGCATCAGAAGGAGATGGATCTAAACCATGTCTTACCTTACGTTTAGAACTTCTGATGGTCATCTATCTCCTCGAGACCGATTCACTTGAGACAGCTTATCCCTGTCAGTCCTGGGAAAATGGACAAAAATTAAGCTCCACATTCACCAGGAAGCAGCTCTTGTTCACACTTATAATTTGAACTAATTACACGTGCAATGAATTTTGTAATATCTCTCTGCTCCACCAAAGAGTAAGCGTCACATGGATGGAAAACTCCTTGCGTTTCTTTTGTTTGTTTTGCTTTCACAGGTACCACACACAGTGTTTAGTGTATAATGGTGTCTGAGAAATATTTATGAAATGAATTAAGGCCCAAATTCACCATTCCTCATCCCCTTCCTCCTCCTTCCTTTTTCTTCTTCCTTCTCTTCTTCTTCCTCCTCTCCTCCTCTTTCCTCCTTCTTTCAAATAAGGCAATTAAATTAAACTCTATGTTCCTGAATTATGGTTCCCCCCCTTTTTTATTTATTTTGAACTGACTGCACTGCTGTGTATCAGTTTGGTATAAGAATTTCCATATGGTACTAGAGAACATATCTTTATAATAGTGATTTTCTTTTTTCGTTTATAGCCTTGTACATGTAACTGCCACATGGCCTTGTACAGCAAATGAAAACAAGTTAAAATGTGTTTTCCATAAAATACCTTAAGTTAGCTGAGTCTCATGGAATCGATCCACTGCTGTCATTTGGGTAAGGAGACACATAAACAACTCACCACGTAATTGTCCCCTCAAAGACAGTTCGTCAGCTTAGCTGATCACCAGGGCATCTTTTTTGTTTTACATAGAATATCTTGAACACCAATATATTAAGTGTGGGTGGCTAGCTGAGCATCAGTGAAACACTTTCTTAAGCTCTTTTTCTTCCACTAAATCCTGTTTAACAGTCCAGTGTCTCTCCCCGGGCAAAACAATTAGGGTTTGTTTAGCTAAGTAGACCCCCAGAGTGTGAACTAACTTCCCTGGCACGACCTTCTGCTTGTCAGCCATAAAATACTGCCCAAAATATCATATATTATTGTAGCCATCTGCAGAGTGAGTGTGCTGTCATCTTTGGAAGTATATGCCTTTGTTTTGCCAGACTGAAGCACATTTCACATTCCTCTCCATCCACTTTTTAGACACAGCTGGCTGAAGAGGAGAAACGTTTCTCATCAGACCTTGGGCCAGAGAGTAAATAAGCCGGTGAAGATGTTAATTTGCCATAATAAATCACTAATGCGTTTTCTTGGATAATGGGTCAGATATCTATCTTTTTTATTTATAATGTATTAATTCATCTTAATTTGATACGTTAATGTTTGGTTGGAAGATTTACCTAGAGAAAACTGTAGGCGCCCAAACTTTCACAGTGTGTGAGCCTTTCTTTGCACAATTCCACAGTAAGGCTGTTCAAATTCCAAGTATTCTTTTTTTCCCATTCTTTGGGGATATATATATATATATATATATANTATATACACACACACATTTTTGTTTGTGTGGTGTGCATGCCTGTGTATATACGATGCACATGCATGTATGCACTCATGTAGAGGCCAGCGGTTGAAGTCAGGTGTTGTCTTCTCTTATTCTCTACTGTATTCATGTGTCTTAATCAGACTGAGGCTCACTATTTCAGCTAGACTGGCTTGCCAGCCAGCTCTGGGTATCTTCCTGTCTCTGCCTAAAGCCCACAGCACTGAGATCACAGGTACATACTACTATATCTGTCTTTTACGTGGGTTTCAGGGACTTAAGTTCAGGTCTTCATGCTTGAGTAGCTAGCACTTTACCCCCTGATCCATCACCTTAGCCCCCAAATATAGATACTTTTTCCACCAGAGCTCTCTGCCCAAATTTCCTTCCTAAAACATAGCATGCTGGATGTTTGTATTGAGTAAAGACCCCGGGAATCATGAACAATATCACTGGAGGCTCGGCTTCCTTGGTGACAGTGGCTGCATTTTCTTTCCCAAATGTGGTGCTCTAAGGCTCTGGAAGAAACATTTACAAGCAAGGCCCTGGCAGAGTTTTAATTTTCTTTAATGACTTGCTTCCTACCAGTGATCTTGGCACCCCGTGCAGCGATTTGCCATCAATTAATCACACAGAATGGTGTAATATGCTGCAGTGAGGGCATTGCCCTCTGTGAGTCTCATAAATCTGCCAGAAACAAACAACAGGACTTGCATGCTTAAGACTCTTCATGCAAAACCCCAAATGAGGAAGTGGTTTTATGTTGTTTTCTAATATGTCCGAGGAAGCCTGGGAACTTTCTTGTGGATCCTGAGTTTTGAAGTTCCAGTGTTTCTGAGATGATTGAACTAAGTTCTGGCTATGCGAATCCACATCTTACCCACTGGTGTTCATGTAGAGTGCAGGGAATCGTCATTCTTCTGGGTGACTGAAAGGGGAGTATGGCTTTGTGTTTTTCCCTGAATTCGGGGTCTTTGTGCTCAAGCGCAAGAGACTGTGTTTTAGGGTTTCGTATAAGGGATGACTCAGAAGGGATGCAAGCTTCCACCCTGGGAACCCACAACATTTGCAGATAGTAGGATATGAGGTAGTGTGATGCTAGAAGTCAAGGAGCTTTCAAAATACGTCGCTTTGCCAGCCGCTTCTGGGATCTGTGTTCAGAGTCTTAAGCCTGTCTTCTTGTCACTTCCGAAGCATGTTTCTACTTAACTGCTTTGCTATGATGGATTTCTCCTCCTAATTTTAGCATAGTAAATATGAGTCTATTTAATATTAAAATTCTATGAGCCTAAACCCTGAGGCGTGCACACTCCATGTCTTTATAAATGTTCTCATGGTCTGTCTTTAGAATATTCTTGCAACGGGAATATATGCAAGCCTGGCATCTATCCCATCTGATTCAAATTGAACCCCCTTTATAGAAGCTAAAGGTTTTCAAAGCCGGTTTACTTCCAATGAGTGGATTGAAGGTCTGGCTTGGGATAGATTTATTCCTACCAAAAAAGTCATGACGGCTTGTCCAGGTTGGCAGGATCATTACAAATGGAGCTCATCTTCTATTTTTAGTTAGTTTTTTTTTTGTTGATGCTTCTGTTAACTGGAATTGTAAAATACATAGTCTTTGTTTTACATATGCAAACTGCTTATCAACAACTTGTAGACCAGAGGGGAGAGAAAAAGCATGATGATCATCTTATCCAAAATGTGATGGTACGTTAGTAAGCATGGAGTAATGGGGTCACAGTTTGCATAGGCTTTAATATGTGAAAGTGAGCTTGCTTGTTGTTGTTCCCTGAGGTCTGTGGCCCAGAGCCCTGGCCACCAGGAGGGTGTGGTCATCCTACAGAGGGTTGTTTAGCCTTTCTATAGGGTGCTCCACCTGCTACCTATACAGTTATGTTCGTGTATTTGTTTTTAAAGATTTATTTTATTATTTACAGATGTGTCTAGATATATGTGGGGGTTAGTTTGATATCACTTGACACATTCTAGACACAGTCTAGATTGAAGTGGGAGGGCCCAGCCTATTGTGGGTGGGGCCAAACCTGCGCTGGTGCTCTTGGGTGCTATGAGAAAGCAGGCAAAGCAAGACATGAGGAGTAAGCCATTAAGTAGCACTTTGCCATAGTCTCTGTGTCAGCTCCTGCATGTGGTTTCTGTCCTGACTTTCTTTGATGATGAACTGTAATACAGAGGTATAGATAAAATAAACTCTTCTCGTTTGCTTATGGTCATGGTGCTTCAT
>LOEQ01000219.1:74013-84614 GCA_001685075.1 Bramus lutescens | reverse complement strand
GTGTGTGTGTGTGTTCATGAGTGTGGTGCACATGGAACCACCTAGTGTGGCTGCTAGGAGCTAAACTCCAGTCCTCTGAAAGAGCAGCAGATACTGTTAAGTGTTGACCCATCTCTACAACCTGTCTTTGTTTTTAAAATATACAGTCTGGAACGTCAGATTTGACTTTTGCAAGTTCCTCTCTTCTGAGCTGACTTTGAGTTGGTTACTTTAATGGACAAGAAGGAAAAGCCTGAAATTTCCCTTGTCTGAGCGGGGAGCAACCATCACTGGGAAAATTCACATTAAAAGTAATCACTTTGGGTAGACAAGATGGCTCAGTGGGTACCAGTGTTTGTTTTGCAAGCCTAGTGACTTGAGCTCAATCCAGGGAACACACATAAAAGTGGGAAGAGAGAAAAAAACTGTCCAAATATCCCCTGACCTCCCATGTGTGCTGTGGCATGCAGCTCCCCTCCTGACATCAGGTCCTGACACATGCACAATAATAATAGCAATTAAACAAGTAACAAATTTTTAAGTAGTCAACTTATAGAAGTTATCACATGTGGCAGTTTCTCTGATTCTTACCAAGAGGTAAAATATAGAAGGATTATCTTTTTCAAATGTTCCTGCCAATAAATTAAAATATTTCCTCTTCATATGTGTCAGATGACAGATGTGGACGTTTGGATAAGGAAATATGATAAATGATCTGCCTGAGTCAGTCTCTTCCCATAGCTTTAGAGACACAGCAACCGTCTCATTAGGAACCCTACTGATTGGATGGGGCCACAGTGAACTTCCTGTTTTCAGAAATCAAGGTGTGCTTACCATAACATTTCTGTTTCATTAGTCAGACAGACTACTCCTGGTATGATTGTTTTTAAGTGAGATTGTTGGTAAGCCTAGTTATAGATATGGTTCAGGAAAATTCCAGAAGTGTCTTACAGAGGGTATGACTCGATGACTCTATCAGCTCTAGTCCGAAAAAAGCGGTAATTGAAACTTACTAGGGATCTTGTGCACTTTTGGCTAGAATGTTAAAGAAATGGATAAGACTTGGTATGTTCCTGGGAGAAGAGCAAGTGATGTGATTTTTCTATTATGCAGAGATGAACAAGAAGCAAAGGATGCTGCCCAGTGTCTGCAGCCAAGTTTGAGCAAGCGTAAACTCATCCCCTTTCCAATGTAGTGAAACGTATGCGTATTTATTGGTATCTCACTGGTTTGCAAGGATGAACCTAGCGAGTGGATGAACAAGCGAATGTATGGGAGAATGCTCTTCCTTCGTATTGGACAGTGGACGTGGCTGGCTGTCATAGTGATTCAGTCAGAGGGCCTGGGACTTATGCCTGGGTTCAGATTCCAGCTCCATCACTTATCTATGAAATTCTAAATGGGTGTTTAAAATTATTTGGTGTCTCAGATTTCTCACGCTCCTGATACCATCTTCTTTGTGGGTGGTATAAGGATTACATAAGGCAATACATGAACAATTCTTAGGCTTTAGCAGCATTTAATAAACATCACTGGTGCTCTGTTTCCTGTGGTGAGAGTGGTCTGAGTTCTTAGGAGGTACATCTGATCACTGGCATGCTTCCACAATACTCTCGGTGATGGGACATGCCTCTCATGTCCCATTGGGGTGAAGCCATTACACCATGAATAATGTTCTACAACATGACTGGTTGACTGTTATTAGGTATTATGTGAGGTTTTTTTAAGCTCCCATGACAATATTGGGAAATGTTGAGGGGATGACAGGATGGTTTTGTATGCTTCCTTTGTGTTCGCATTCTCAGTGACATTTCCAAAGTGCCACTTCCCAAGCCATAACCACAGCCAGCACCTTCTTCTTCTTTTTGAGGCATCCTTTGGAAAATACTGATGTCACTGGATGTTGAAATCACCTCCTTGCATGTGGCACACCCTTTAAATATAGTTTTCCCCCTCCCTTGGTAACAGTTGGAATCCAAATGACACCTCTCTACATAATTTACCACAGGGGTTGTGTTTTGAAACTCAAACCAAGCACAAGGAGCTTCAGCTGGGACTTTATTTACAGCAGGTCCATGCGGGGCCATACTGGGAATAATACCTCAAGGGTTGTGTCCAGTCCATTGAGGGTTTGTCTGGGTCAGCCTTATGACTTATTCAAAGTCTCTCTATGTGGAAGTTGGTCATCCCTGAGAATGCCCAGGAGGTTATGTTTGCCCTAAAGGCAGAGTCCAGCTTCTAGTCACAAACCGTCAGCCTTCTTTACCCGATGGTCCAGTCATGGTCTTTTGGTTCATTTCTGGTGTACCTGTGGTTCATCCATTCCCTCTGCCATGAGGGTCCACTCTGCCTTATACTTCGACCCCATCATCCCTTCTCCTCTTTGAGAAATACTCTGGGTCATTGTCTCCCAGAGGCCTCTCCAGACACCCTCAGCTGGGGTCAGGAGCCTCTCGTGTGGCTCCGTGGTGGTAAGCAGAACCTTCGATTCGCTTCCACAAAGTTCCCTTGTATTCCTTTTAGACACTGCAGTGCCTTATACAGCATATTAATTACCAAGGTATCATTTACATTCAGTAAAATTCTTAGCCCTTCAATCGACTATCCAAACAGTCTTATAGAAAGACTATCAAGGTACAGAACATTGCCGTCAACCCACTTAGGCTCTTTTTCAATCAGGCCTCAGACCAGCGGTGACCACCCCTTTGCTTCTTACCACCACAGGCTAAGTTTGCTTTTCTGGAATGTCATGGAATCCGTCAGCCCTTTCAATCAGTACCTTTTTCTGTCTGGCTTGTTCTCACCCTTCCTGTTATTTCTGAGATGGAGCCATGTTGCTGCATGGGCCCATGACAGGTTCCTTTGTTTTACAGTGTAACCTCTTGATGGTTATCATACCTGGCCTGCCTCTAGTTTTTTGGTACTCTGTGAACTGTGTTTCTGTATCTCTCAAATGAACGCCGAGGAGTAGAATGACTACTGGGTAGGTACCTACTCAACATAAAGAAACCCATGGAGTGGTTTTGAAAGTACCTGTATCACTGCTAAGTCTCTGGGGTACTGAGAGCAGGTCGGTTTGCCTGAGTTCCTAGTGCCCAGCCCAGTGAAAGGCACACAGTAGGGGCTCAATGTTTATAGAAAGTAAGTGAATTAGATGCTCAAGTCAGGTTTCATTCTGAGTTACTCTCTGACCAAAACCAAATACTTTGTTCATTAAGCAGGGCAGGGATTTCTCCAACTAATGCAGGTTCAATAGGGCTGGCAAAGAATGGGGAAACACTGATCCTTTTTCACCGTGCTCTTGATGAGCCTCCTGTGTCAGGGTGGTATGGGGAGGGAAGCCAGCAACAGAGGTTAAAGAGAGACCATAAAGGGGACCTGATGACCAGGAACCACCAAGCCTTACAAAGCCTACCTTTCCTCGTGACATCTAGTGTTTTCCCCCATGCAGTGGCCGTACATTTCACTGGGATGACTTTCCATTTGGATGTTGACATCTTGGTGAACTTTTGAGGTTCAGTTCTGATGCCTTCTCCTCTCCCCAAAACCTGTCTTGGCCACTGAATCTGGAAACTATTCTTCTGTAGAAAGTTGTTGATGCTGTGCAGAGGAGAGTTGTATTTATTAGCCACCAGCAGGATGCCCTGCCTATTGAATGTAGTCGGACTTTCTTTGGACCGCCAGCTCCTGAATAATGACATGGAGACTTTTTATTAATTATGAAAGCTTGGTCTTAGCGAAGGCTTGTTCCCAACTAGCTTTTAAAACTTACATTAACCCATTTATGTCGGTCTACATTGTGCTAACTCTTTGTTACCTCTCCATACTGTACAACGGACTTCCTCTGCATCTAGCTGGAGAATCCCCACCTCTCAGAGTCTTCCCCTGAGTTCCTCTCTCTCCCCAGAAGTCACACCTGTCCTCTCCTGCCTAGCTATTGGCCATTCAGCTCTTCACTAAAGCCATCAGAAGGTGTCCTCGGGCAGGCGGGGAGGGACTGGGGCACGTTTCTAACACAGTGTGACCAAGTAACCCACAACTGTATTCCTACCTTGTTATTCTACAAGGTGACCAGCAACTCCATGGCCACAAGCTTGAAGGCTGTCAGCAGTCGAGCAGCTGGGACTAAAGTCATTGAGGGAGTCCCTGAGGCTACTGAAGGCTACCCTGGCTCTTGGGGCTTTTCCTAGTAAGGAGTTAAATTATATGGCCAGATATCAAGAAGAGTGGTTTTTTGTTTGTTTGTTTGTTTGTTTTTTTAAGAAACGTGTGTCAAAAGAGGAGGTTACTATACAACCTTGAGTCTGTCTGTGTCACCTGGATAAGCAAAGGATGGCTGTTGGCTTTCTTTCAGCTCTGGTCTTGGGTCACGGGTCAGGAAATGCAAACATCAACAGGCGGATAGCTCCGCTTTTCATCTGTGCTTATTTATGAGACAGTCTTCAGCCAGTTCTTTTTGAGAGAGATGGTTCCAAAGAGATAGTCATATTCATCCCCCCCATCCCTCAACTCCTATGTGAACAGTCTATTCTTTAATTTATGGTAGTTCTGCTTCTGTCCCCCAAGTGTTGGGATTACAGGTGTGCCCCACAAAAATGGCTGCCTTGTTTCTTTGTTGCTATTTCGATAGTTTAAAAATCTTAATTCCCCTCTTTCCTATAAGCTTCCTACTTTTGTAATTATGTAATTCCTAAAGTATTTTAATTTTAATGTTTGGAAGTGTAGTGATCTTCACTATGATAACAGGCTTGGAGAGAGCCAACGTGCGAGATCTTGGTCAAACTATGTACATTTTCTGTATATTATATGTGCTTCTAAATTAGTAATCTTTTGCAGTGACATAAACTCAAGGCTATAATTAGAAATGATATTTCATGATTTGGCTTAGCAAATGTCATTTCAAACAAATGAGAATTACGAAATTAATGTTTCTCATTAAAAACTACAAAACGTTGCACCAAAAAACCCCAATTTTTCAAAAAAGAATAGTCCTGCAGATTCTTTAACATTGATCATTTTGTAGTTAATCAAGATGACAAAAAACAATCCTCATTCGTAGGCATTGAAAACAAAGAACTGTGTTCCACTTTTAAAAACCTGGTAATAGCATAATTATGAAGAAGCAGGTAGAACTAATTAGCTTGGGTGTGTTTGATTAAATTGCTTGCCCTCTTCGGATGAGAGCAAAGCACCCGGGGTCTGGTATGCTGGAGAATCTCAGCAGCAGCTTTCCCCTCCATTGAACCAGTAAGCATTAAGTGCAGCATTAAAATTCCTAGCTTGGTTTCCTGCCTTGTTCAGCTGGCAGAGAAGTGGTTCTTCTCTCAGCAAAATGAGAGACTTAGGTCTTGCAGCATGGGCAGCGTCAAGCTGCTGGCAGTTCCCAGAAAGCCTGCTCTGGTGCGATGGTGCTTAGAAACAGACCGTCCCTGGAGCTGTGGAGAGATCCGATGCCATAACGGTGCCACCTGTAGCCAGGTGTTACTTCATCCGGCATTTCTTGAGTTATCCTTTCCTCTTCCCAGGCTTCCAGGAGTCCTTTGTTTTGTTTTGTTTTAAAATGAACACACTCCTTGTCTACCTGGATATGGCACGGACAGTTTCAAATATACACAAAATTAGCAGAGAAGTGTGTAGTAACTGCTCATACCATCATCCACCTTCACAAGCCTATGACTAATCAGGTTTCATCCAGATTCCCACCTCCCTAAATTCTGTATTGAAAGTAAATTATAAAATTTTTTATAAGTGCATATTAAACCTTGAACATTTTGACAAATATCTCTACTAGATAAGGCACTCTTTAAAAAAGTTTTATTTTCTTTATCTAATGATGATTATTTGCACATATGATTGTTGCAGATAAAATATAATACAGAATTATCTACAATTTATAACATGCTTTAAGTGTGGATTAAATAAGTTAGCATGGATAGTGTCTTTCAAACACACTTTAATACTTCAGAATAACTTCTGAAAGTCAAATAGAAACACCAGAATTTACAAAATTTAATCTCATTAATAGTACTGCTTCATATAGCTTGAACAATAAAAAAGATGGCATTGCAGGGCCTCATTTTTTTCAGGTATTCAGGTATTCAGTCTTCCCCTAAACAGATCTCTGAAGTGAATGCTTTAAAGTCCTCGCCACACCTAGGGGGAAAATGACAGGAATTCCATCTCAACATGCGGCAGCTGTGTCTAAATTCCCAGTGGTTTCATAAATATCATTTGCGCATTTCCAGTTATTAAAAATAAGCTCTAAAATAAACCTCACATCGCAATAGCAGCTCTTTGCTGTGTCGTTTGATGTATTCATTAACATAGGCGTCTTAGCCATGAACGTCGCGAGTACAGCAGAAGTAACCAGTCACACAGTGAGCAGCTAGCACCTCTGGCCGCATTTGCTTAGGACCACTGTCCTTTCTCTGTTCAGGAATGGTGGCTCACTGATAAGGCTGTGGACCCTGCTGTCACTTTCCTTTTCCTTTCTTCTTCAGAGCTGACTACTACCCTAACGTATGTGTATATCATTTCTACAAGATGTTTTTACTCTTTTCCCTAGGCATGGATATGCATCCACATCCCAAATGTCAATCATATATTTTCTTTGTGTTTGTTAGTAAATATTGAAGTACCAGTTCCCATAGTTAGGATTCTTTACAAAGTGTAGGTCCTGTTTATGTGACCATTGATGTCCAGGCTTGCTTTTTCTCTTCAATGTGTGATGATGCTCTTCCAACTTATGAACGAGGGGAGTGCATTCATCTCCTTATTAATGAGGAAGTAGCATGTTTCCCATCCTTTCTTATTACAAATTATGACAGTAGACATCAATCTGATCCCTTGCACACATGAATGGGAGTTTATTTTGGGTATGCCACTCAGGAGTGGGAAGGCATCCTCAACTTTGCTGGACTGTTGGCCTTCTACAGTTGTGCGGTATACCATTGCCATCAGTGTCTGGGACGCCTGGTGCTCCTGGTCCTCCTTAGGACTTAGCATCATTTGGATGCTGCTGTTCGGTCGGCATAATGTGCATGGCAACGGCGAGTCATTCCTTCCATCTGTCCTATCTGATCACAGGTGAAAAATAGACCATTGCATGGTCGGTAGCTTTTCAGGTTCCACCTTCTGTGAATTCTTTTGTTCGTGGTATTGTTTCCTTCCTTCCTTCCTCCCTCCCTCCCTCCCTCCCTCCTTTCCTTTCCTTTTCTCTCTCTCTCNCTCTCTCTCTCTCTCTCTCTCTCTCTCTCTGTCTTCCTGAGACAGGATTTCTTTGGGTAGCCCTGGCTGTCCTAGAACTCGTTCTGTAGACCAGGCTGGTCTCAAACTCAAAGAGAATCAGCTGCTTCTGACTCTCCAGTGCTGGGATTACAGGTGTGCACCACCACTGCATGGCGGGGTTGTTTCTTTTTAATTCCTAGGTTCTAGAATTTCAGGAGATACACTCTTACAGATTTATTTGAAACTGGCTCACTATGTTTTTTTGTGCTCAGAGAAGTCGTTTTTAAAGAAAATCTTTTTATAGTTATATGTGGACACTTTAAAGATCAGAAAGGGACCTTTCTCTTCTTTCCTCCCTCCTTCCCTTTCCCTTCTTTCACTCTTTCAATCTGTCTGTCTGAAATTCTGCTAGTTGGCTCCTTTGTCCTTCTGCCCCAGTATGGACTTGTGCTCTGTCTAGCCCAGGACTTGTCCTTTCATAGCTTATGCTCCTGTGTCCTCAGCCCCCAGCTTCTCTCTACTATATTCCTTAATAGGAGCATGTGCAGGCATGTGTGTATGTGCACATGTGTGTGCTGCCAATGGCTGTGTATGTGTGTGCATGTGAGAGTGTTACAAGTGTGTGTGTGCATGTGAGTGCTGCCAATGGGTGTGTATGTGTGTGCATGTAAGCATGTGTGCATGTGGGTGCTGCAAATATGTGTATGTGTGTGCATGTAAGCATGTGTGCATGTGCGTGCATGTGAGAGTGTGTTACAAGTGTGTGTGCATGTGAGTGCTGCAAATGTGTGTATGTGTGTGCATGTGAGCATGTGTGCATGTGCATGCATGTGAGAGTGTGTTACAAGTGTGTGTGCATGTGTGTGCTGCCAATGGGTGTGTATGTGTGTGCATGTAAGCATGTGTGCATGTATGTGCATGTGAGAGTGTGTTACGAGTGTGTGTGCGTGTGAATGTGTGTTCATGTGTTAGTGTGTGTGTGCCAGCAAGGGGGGGACTGTTTGAGGGAGGGATATAGTTCCTAAGAAAAGATGTAATGAAAATAAATTTTCTGATAAATTGAAATCTTTTTATTTTATTTATTTTTACCACTGTGACATTTAGTTTTTTACAGTTTACCCAGGATCACAACTGTGTTTTTTCACTTTCTCTGATTCCTGCTGAGAAGTCTGACCTGGCTGGGTCCTGCTTCTTCCTTTGTGACCTGCTTCCCTCTGGGGGCTTGTAGAGCCATCTCCTATCTTCGCTCATCTGAAGTTTATGATATCTCTCTGTAAGACCATCTGCTGAAATAATTTTTATCAGTTATTCATTGGGCCCTTTCCACCCAGAGACATATTTCCTTCTGTTCTGGGAAATGGTCTTTTTCTTTTAATCTTTTTTCTTAAAAATACTGTTTCTCTTTACTTACATCACTGGAAATGCTTCTCAGTGGAAATTGAATTTCTACAATTTTCTCTCTAATTTTTCCCCTTCCATTTTCTATTTTTTCATATTCTTTAGATATTTAAATCTCCTATTATTCCACTGACTTTTAAGAGTGTTTTTGCATGTGTATATATGTGTGCGTGTGTGTGTGTTTATGTAAGCCCACATGTATGCCACAGCATGTGTGTAGAGGTCAGAGAATAACTTCAGGTGTTGGGCACCACCTTCTACCGTTTGACACAGGATCTCACTTGTCTTCACCCCGTTCACATCAGGCTAGCTGGCCTGAGAGCATTCAGAGGTTCTGCTGTCTTTGCCTCCCATATCTTCCTGAGAGCACTAGGATTGTGCACACATGTGCTTCTGGGTCTGGCTTTCACGTAGGTTCTAGGGATCCGAACTCAGACTAGCAGGTGTGTGCTGCGTGCTCTTTACTCATTGAACGACCTTCCTCTCTCCATTAATCGTTTTCAGTTCAGCTTATCATTATTTTAGTTTCTGAGGACTATCCTTCCATCTTCTTCATTACCGTTTCATAGTTGAAATGCCTCTTCAGCGTTCCTTTTGAGGATATGGTAATCATGGCTTTGGGAAGTTCTCTTCTTCAGCTTTCTCTGTTCCTTGTTTAGCTTGGTCTCTGGGTTCGCTTTAAGCTCCTGCAGTGGAAGTTCACATGGTAGCTGCCATTTTGAGTTGTGGCAATTGGACTGGTTGAGAAATGTGTGCAAAGTATGTAGGACTGTGTCTGGAGTGGATAAGAGCTCAATATTTTTATGCTGATTTTTGTTATTCGATGGTTTTCCAAAGGCCTGGCTATTTATGTTCATATATCACCTTGAAATCCCTTTAAAAATAAACAGAAAGTTGAACCTTTTCCAGCTAAAATAATAATAATAATAATAAAAGTTAGTTTTGTAAGAAACCCTAGATTTTCAGATTTTCAGTTAAAGAATTTTTTTGTTCATGCATCTGTTTTGATTGGTTTTGAGAAGCAGCCCAAATATTAAGGTAGGAAAACAGAGGTCCTTCTGAAGCTAGTAAACTCTGGAACTTTGATATATGTCATTCTAAGTGAAAGAAAATTCCAGTTGTTCTTCATAGTAACAATTCTCTCCATTTTTGTTTTCTGACTTTTTTTCCCCCATGGACAGAAGAGCTTGATAACCCAGGATTGCTAATAATTTACAGCCTATTTTGTGTGTAACAACCTGTAATTTGAGGACATGAATGGGTGTATGCTCTGTGGGTGAACATTATCCCGTGTGCTGTTGTGGGGGCAAGTGGAGCGTTGCTATGACTTCAGATACCTAAGTTCACCAGTGAGTGGGTGGAGGTTCTGGTTAGGTGCTATAATAGTCATCTGAGATCAAATCATATTAGTGACTTAATAGGAGAAGGCCTTCAGAGGAATTCTCCCTCTTCCGTGCATGCTGATAAGTGTCTGCCATTGGGCCAGACCCCACCTGCAGCTCTGCCCTGCCTTTTCTTACACTGGGACTCTGCTAACTACATTTCTAAGTTGTTGGGTTTTTCTGATTTATACTCTTTTATTTGTTTTTAAATGATGGATTCTCTGTTCCTAGAGCCCCTGCCATCGATACCATGGGCCCTTTGACCTGTCTTCAGAACCATGCTCTTTCTTATATTGTTGACTGAGTTTTCTGTCCCGCCCAGTCCCCCAGCCATTTAGTCCCCAAAGAAATCACTCAGAGGTCTACATTAATCATAAACTGATTGGCCCATTAGCTCAGGTTTCTTATTAACTCTTATAACTTACATTAGCCCATTATTCTTATCTGTGTTAGCCACATGGCTCAGTACCTTTTTCAGCTAGGCAGTCACCTCTTGCTTCTGTGTCTGGATAGGGCTGCAAAGGGAGCTTCCCTCTTCCCAGAATTCTCCTGTTCTCATTTACCTGCCTCTACTTCCTGTCTGGTTGTCCTGCCTATACTTCCTGCCTGGCTACT
>LOEQ01000219.1:50935-72683 GCA_001685075.1 Bramus lutescens | reverse complement strand
TTATTTTTACTTTTACTTTTTGAAACAGGTTCTCTGTATATCTTTGTCCTGGAACTCCCTCTGTAAACCAGGCTATCCTTGAACTCACAGAGGTCCTTCTGTCTCTGCCTCCCCAGTGCTGGGATTAAAGGTGTGTGCTACCACACCCTTCAAGAACCTTAACAACTCATTGCTAAGGACAATCAGACCAGGCATATCAAATGAGATGCTTTCTGAAATAGAGTTCACCTACGAGATGTTATTGGATTTCTAGGCAAGAACAAAGGTCATTTTGGAATCAGTATCAGTTTTTATAGGGAAATATAAATGCAAATTAACCTTATTCATTTTATGGGCAATTTTGTATATCTTTCTAAAATATATGGAAACCCATACATAAACTTGCCAATGAGCTGTCACCTGGCTACGCTAAAATTGATATAAACATGTTGTATCCAGGCAAGGCTCCTAATTCACCACCACAGTGTCCCATTTATATCAGACATATAGAAGCTACACTGTTGGAACAACAGAGAACCTTTTATAATATTATGATCCAAGTATATGAAAGGTTATTGACTTTTTAAAGTAGTCATGGCAATTTTCAAGCATATACAAAAGCCATTTGATGAATTCCATCTACCCACAGCCAGTTTTAACTGTTAGCAACCCACTGCCACTCTTGGGTCTATTCCCTTTTCTGTCTCATGTTGAGTTACCGTAAGCATTTCCAGGACGGCCTGTCATTGCATTGGGAAAGCATTTCATTGTCGTTTTCTGAAAGAACTCTGTTTTTTATCTTTATGATGTCATTACTGCACATAAAACAATATTAACAAAATTAAGTTTTCGCTCAAAATCAAGCTGTCAGTATGTGATTGACTATGATTGTCTTACCAATGCCCTCTATGATTATTTTGTGAAAATAGAGTGCAAAGTGATTTCATATATACCTGGTAATAGTTGGCATATTCCTTACAACTATTTTACTGTAAACTTCTCTTGCTTCTCTCTTTTAATGCACATTTCAAACATTCAACTTCTTTGTTGAAAAGGCCAGTTTGGAAATTTTTATGGGAAAAAAACATTCCCCAAGTCCTGGTCATGTTGATTGTATCCCCCTGGTGTCATTTTACATATTCTGCAGCCGGGCATAGATACAAGCTTCTCTCCGACATGAAAGCGGCTCCACGGATGGAGTTGTACATTTCCTTCGTGTCCCATCATGAGGCGCAGAATGTCTGCTTCTGTGTTCTCGATGCGGTGATGGAGCCCTGGGTCCAGCTGCCAGCGTCGTCTAGCTTTCCATTCTAGGATTTCCCACTAGCTTTTCTCTTCAATTTTATCTGCCGCTCAAGAGTTTGGCCTTTCTTCACTGTGGCTTTGGGCTTCTGGATTTAGGAGACTTTCCTTATATCCACCCTTCCACTCTGCATTTATTATGGTGTCTTGCTCATTTGCTTTCTTGCATAGTCAATAATGAATTTATAATTCTCTAGTGCTGTGGCCTGCATTTATTTCATGAAATAAAATAGTGTCGGGGACACTGTGAGAAGAGGCTCTCTGAGTTGGGAAATGCCTGGTCTTCATGTTCCTCTGAGGCATTTGTGTGTAGCACACGGCAGCTGAGCCCATTCGAATCCTAAGAAACCCATCAGCTCTGTGTGTCACTGAAGCTGGTGTTTCAGCAGCTTGCTCACTGTTTCCTTTTACCCTGAGTGCCTAAGAGGGCCTTATCCAGAGACACATATTTTGAGATACTCTAGAGTGTGATAAGGAGTTATCCTTGTGGGACTTGACCAAGTCAAGGTCATGGCCACTAATTGGTGGTAACCCTCTTTGGAGAAAGACAGGTGGAAGAGCAAACTCAGATTCCGACAGTAGCTTTGCCATGCTGTGTTATGCCCTCTTGTGAACACAGTCTCACCTACATGGGGCCGAGTTCTTCCACTCTGAATTCCTCCACTCTTTTGTTCAGTTCTGGCATTGAGTACATCTCTAATGTTGACCATTTTATGTATATTAAATACTGCCAAAGCCCAGTTCTTTCTCGTAATTAAGAACAGTTGTTCCACAGTTCACTTTTTTATAATTTGAAGATGCACATACTGCATATTCTCATTCTCTTCCTCTCCTTCCCTCCCTCCCTCCCTCCCTCTGAGACAGAGAGACAGAGACAGACAGAGAGAGAGAGACTCTCTCTCTCTCTCTCTCCTTCTCTCTCGTTACTTTATTTCAGGTGCAATATCAGCACATAAGGAATAGAAAAAAGAGTCATGGCTGTAATTTAAAATTTGTTTGTTTGTCTCAGCTATCAACTCTAGATTGCTTTTCACATCAGAAGCTCACAATCTGTTTTGTGGCTCACTATGGAAAATCAAATTGAGCAAAATTAGGGACAGAGACCAATTTTCCTCTGCTCTGAAGATAACTCCAGCTCCGCACAATAAATGTTTTCCATTAGAGGGAAAATGTTGTGCATTAATGCTCCTGAGAAAAAATAATGATTGCCAGCAATGCCATCAGGAAATGATTTTTTTAAATGTTGCAGAGTGTAAGCATGAATCAGGGACTAAATGGGAATAAAAATTATTTTGTAGAATTGGGACGTTAATGATAAAAAAATCGTTTCGTGGAGAAGAAGTTATTCTAGGAAAGTCTGAATATTGAGTTCAGGGACATGCACAAGGGACAGATAGTAGTAAGACATACAAGTCAGAAAACTTGATTAAAATAAACAAGAGCAGAGCCTAGGCTCAGAAGACGTGGAGTTCTGTTCTGTGGGATAAGACATGAGAAGAAGGTTTGAGCCTTCTCATGTTGAAGTCGTCATCAGCGATGTCAATAGTAGACTAAACATGCTTTGTGCAGCCCTGGGCTTCTGGGTCCTTGGCCACTGTGTACTGTTGGGTTTCAATCAGACTTTGGCACTGCTGCCTATGGTGAAGGTCGTACTGTTTTTAATGGTAAATAAAACTTGCCTTTCAAATTGTCATGATTTCAAGTGTCTTTTCCTGCAGAATGTGGCAGCAGACACTTGTTGATCCCAGTGTTTGGGGAGTAGAGGAAAGTGGATCATGAGTTCAAGGCCAGCCTGTACTACATAGTGAGACTCTAACTGAAAACACACACACACACACACACATACACACACACACACACATACACACAAGAAAATAAATACATAAATAAAATATTTTTGTATGCAGAAAATTCAGGAGTAGGCAAAGAATATGAAAACTAAACATTTTGAAATTCAGAGCCTTCTCTATTTGTCAGAGCCCTGCTCTTTATGGTAAACAACTCTTAATTTTGTTGGTTACAAGAGCAGGTCCAGTATAGATAGTAGCTGTGGATGTTGCTAGTTTCCTCACCGTTTAAGGCTAGTGTGTGTGGTCTGTACAAATGTGTGTTGTTGAGAAGGATGAAGACAGACAATGGAAAAATGATGACTACCGTATAAACATTAATTTAATTAATTTAATTGCAACTTTAAGTAACGGATTTGGTTGCATTGTGCATCCCTTTATATTTATTTTTTTATTTAACAGTTATTTTTAATGATTAATTTTATTTTTTATTTTTATTGTTCTTATTGAGCTATATACTTTTCTTCACTCCACTCCCTCCCCTCTCCCCTTCTACCCTCCTCCATGGTCCCCATGCTCCCAATTTACTCAGGAGATCTTGTCTTTTTCTATTTCCCATGTAGATTAGATCCATGTATGTCTCTCTTAGTGTCCTCATTGTTGTCTAGGTTCTCTGGGATAGTGAATTTCAGGCTGTTTTTTCTTTGTTTTATGTCTAAAAGTCACTTATGAGTGAGTACATATTATATTTGTCTTTCTGGGTCTGAGTTACCTCACTCATTAAGATGTTTTCTAGATCCATCCATTTGCCTGCAAATTTCAAGATGTCATTATTTTTTTCCGTTGTGTAAATGTACCACATCTTCTTTATCCATTCTTCAGTCGAGGGGCTTTTAGGTTGTTTCCATGTTCTGGCTAAGGTATCCTTTATTTTGTTTTACCTCCGGAACGTTGTTTGTAAAATCATTGAACCCAAATAGAAATGTAAGAGGATTTCACAATTTCAGCCCAATCTTTCAGGACTTGCTCAACAGTCCACCTCATAGGGCAGATTTTGTTTACTTCACAGTTGATGAATCACTTTGTTCATCTCAGATATAACACAACTATATTTTCTAAACTATTTATCATTTGGCCACAATAATAACTAATGGTCAAGTTGGCTCAAAATAATAATCTTCACAGTTAGACACTGGAAGGCCGAGTGTTTTCAGTGTTTGTTAGCCATTCCAGTATTAGGGAACAGAAGGATGTGTGAGAATGATAAATGCCAGGGTCAGCAGCTAGGTTGTCACCAAGGTCTGAAGCTCAGATTTAGGGGATCATCTTGGGGTATGAGTGCTCCTTGCACACATGTCTCTAAACAACGAGGCTGTTTTCTACCCTGAATGTCTACAAGAAGAAGCCGTGCCAGCCAAGTTGTGAACAACACTAACTTTTAAAGCTGCTTTAGGGGGCTGGTCTGAACCCACGGCAGCCCTCATAATGTGGCTATGGAGATTTATTTACTTATCTTTTCTTTTGGAAGTAAAACTTTTAGTGTGTGACCAGTAGCTTAGTTATGTAGCAGAAAAGGCCCTGAACCATGCTTCTGCTTTTCCGTTAGATTCACAGACTTTTGGTTTTTTTTCAATGCATTTCAGCTTATTTGTCCCTGCTATAGGCTTAATAGTCCACACTCTGTTTCATTTCCAGAGGTGTGGTGAGGGTGCAATGATTTATGTCAAAGGATAGTGTTGCACTTTGAAATTATGTCTCATTAGAATAGTGTCTGCCTTTCAGTTCGCCAGATTCTGATTCCATTAATATTTCTTTGCTTATTACAAAATAAGATTTATTTTTCTCTTCATCAGTTATCAGGCCTTTTGATCACAAATGAAATTGGATAATTCATTTTAACTCTCTAAGAATTCTGCTTCCTGAGTCGGCAAGGGTCCATTTGAAGAAATGCAATTTCAGTCTTAGGTTCTCTGTGAGGACCATATTTTTTGAGGTAAAAAATGTAGAAAAGTTGGGTGGCTTTCAGAAATACACAATTGCTCTGCTAGAATTCTCTCGGGGTAGAAGTGGAATAATAAAATCAGAAATTACAGAATGGCTTCTATTTCAAAGTCAGACGCCTGACCTTGCCTGTGTAGTTCAAGTAGAAATGAAGAAGGAACACAGAGAAGGAAATTGAGTTCCCCTTCGGGTGTCGCGTGACCACGCAGCATCCATCTGGGATTGCACTGTAGGTCAGGCACGTAAGGGCTGAAGGTCCTAGTAGAAATAGTGTTCTCTTGTTTTCTTCCTCATTTCAAAATGCTCCGATTAAAGTCTTGCTCCCCACTATAAAAGAACATGTGTGTGCACACACATACTCCCGTATCCTACCATCATTATTTGGTCTCTGTCTTCCAAAGCTACAGCCAATCATTTAAAGATAGTCAAGAATTCTTTCTGATATGTGCTTGATTCTTTGTTTTGCTTGTTAGTTTTCTCTTAAAGCTGTTAATGGGACATCCCAGATTGCCAGGCCTCTGGGAAGCTTGGACTCTGCTTCATCTCAAGGGAAGGAAGTGTCATGGATTATGGGAGTGTGGCCAGAATCGTCAGATTTCAACAATAAGCTCCCAGTCACCTCTTTCCATGGGTGACTTTTTTCGTCCTCAGTGTCATGGTCTGTGTGTCCTGGCTGGTCCCTCTTTTGCTGCAGCATAGGTGACCTATTTCCCTTTGAAGTTATTTTATGTCAACATCAGCTGTTCCAACAGCTGGGGAGAGGATTGAAGACTGTGTGAGATGCATTGTGTCCACAGACACACATACCCTGTCTTCTGATGTGGTAAAATAGTCTGGGCAAGCATTTTGGGTTGATTTGTAGTCTTAGCCTGTCAATGAAATCATTGCTTGGGATTCTTGTGTTTGTCTGATTATGTGGGAGAGGTTGCTAGGTCTGTAATTATTGCCCTGTTCATTTGGGGAAACCCAAGACGTCTTTTGCTTTGCCATCTTTTAGAAGGGTGAGTGGGGAGAACATAGTAAACCTGTAGGATCTGGTAGCCTGAAGAGTCTGGGCAAGACACTTCTAGCACATTGAGAAAGGCGGTCAGGAGATTCTGGATCTGACGAGGAAGGTGTCTTTGTGCAGCCACAGTCCTCTAAGTCGAGGTCTGGGAGACTTCCTAGCTGTGTGATAGGGGGCAAAAAGTTGAAGTAGCCTGAGCCTTAGTTTTCCAACTTGTAAACTATGGATTCCATTTTGAGTTGCAGAGAGATGGTGGATATAAAAGACTCGGTATAGCTTTCAAGTTGGCAGTGAGAAGGTACAGACAGGATGGCTGTCATTCAGAGGCATCTTCAATGCCCTGTAGATAACACTTTCCTTGTGTTTGAGAAACAGGACTCAGTTTCCCCAATGTAAGAGGAGATTTTCTTCATTGGTTGGTGATGTTGCTCAGTTTGTAGAATGATTACCTAGCATGTACTCATGACACCCTGAGTTGATCTCCAGCACCACATAAACTAATCAGGGTGGCACATATCTGTAATTCCATAGCTCAGGAAGTAGAGACAGAAGACTTGGAAGTTCATGGTCATCCTTGGCTAGCCTGAGAGGCTCTCTTTTAAGAAGAAAAGAAAAAGGAAAAAGAGAAAAGAAGTTAGGCTTGGCCAGTACCTTTGAGCAAGCTGAAGTGCAGCCTCACCTCCTCACCCTGCCCTCAGGGTCCTCCTTTGCTTCAGATTCGAGGCTCTGACCATTGCTTCTCCAGGTGATCTGGCTCTACTTCCTAGGCCCCTGACTGCTGCTCCCCCATGAACCCCACCTCCTACTGGAAAAAAAAGAGCTGGGGAGGGAGTAGCAAAAAGATGGAGCCCTGTAGGGGAAATTCTGCCCTTTATTTTTACCGAGACTTTCATACTACATTCCCTAGCAGCCAAAAATTCCTGTCTGGAGAGAAAGGTTAGAAACATCGCTGTCATTGGGATGGAGACAAGTACGATATCTGTCTAAATCATGGTGGCTTAGGATAAAATGTGGCAAAGATGATAATGGTTTCCTTTTGATGATTGAAAGAGAGATGGGTGGACCTCAGGGTGACCACCCTCACTCTCTGCGCAGAGTTTATGCCTATTTGCCTCCGGCTTTAACTAGAATTTGCTTTCCTTCAATTTTTCTATATTGCCACACCTCGGGGGGTTGGTTATTGGAAGAAACGCATGGAAATGATTTGCAGTGAGTATGTTTCTTTCTTCAAATCAAAATGCCCCTTCATCTCTCCCTTAAAGCACAATATAGAAGAAGCTTTTATCAGAAAAGGGAGAAGGTGCCCGCTGTTGCTAGGCAACTATAAAAAAAGTCACTGCAAGCCCCGTTACAGTCGCTGTTGGCGAGATTTCCCCAAAAACCTAGCTTCTCTTGCAAAGTTCTTTGTGTAGCAGTAACAGAAATGCATGGTGGGAGGATAGAAGGTCTTCTTCATCCTTCAACACCCCTTTCCCACCCCTTGTGTATGCTATTCAAGCCCCAGATGAATGGAGTCTTGAGACCAATTTGTTTATTATTTATTTACTTTATTTGTTGTTTATTTACTTGTTGAGACAGGGTTTCTCTGTGTAGCCCTGGCTGTCCTAATTCTCACTCTGCAGACCAAGCTGGCCTTGAACTCACAGAGATCCACCCACCTATGTCTCTCGAGTGCTGTGTTTAAAAGCATGTCCATGCATACAGCCTGAGAGCAATTCTTGCTGTGGGGTGTTCTGAAGGAAGATGCTGTGCAGATACATATGTGGTTACCATACACAGAAGGTTATCTTCATTTTCAAGACCTGACTCCACTTAAGGAAGCCAATGGGAATCCCTTTCTCTTGTAGCAGTGATGTAACGGCTGGGAATGGGACCAGTCTTTATACATTTGACACTTCCTTAAGAGTCTTCCATGAAGGTTATTTTTACTCCAAGGAGATGCGTGTGCCCACAATTGAATACTGATGACGTCACTAGATAGCCACTGTGTTCCTCTCTTCCTGGGCTTGGGCATTCTCTCTCTGGCTGACTGTGAGGCCACTATATTTCCAGATTCTGAGGCAAGGTGCCATCTGCCGTGTGGATCCCAAGTGGAGTCTTGTGTGACCTGTGGTGTCTTTCTGTTGCAGATTTGGACTCCTTCCAGAGTGACTCCCCAGACCCCCAGGACACAAGTCAACATGGTCCTCAGCCACAGACGCTTCCCACAGAAGTGAAGCTAACTCTCCCGATGGTGGCCAGTCACCATGGGGATGCTGGAGATGGAGCTGAAGAAAACATTGTTTACCTCTGATCATGTGCTCCTTTGTTTTCTCCAAGGAAACCAACAAAAACACTGGCATTTTGGGGAGACCCTTCCCTGGGCCCCATTCCTTGTGTGTGTGATTGTCCATGCCCAAATTGCTTTAAGAAGAATATTTAATATTTCATTCAAGTTCATTCTTTTGGGCATGAGTCTAATAATTAAATTATTGAAACAGCTCTGTGTGTATTGTCTTGAACTTCTCTCACCCACTTTCAAGTTTGTAGAGGAGAAACTTAACTTCACTAAGTCGAAGGATAGGAAAAAGTTGTTTTGACTTTGAATTCTATATTGTTCATTGTAGCCATTCATCTGGAGAGTGAAATGCCTTTTAAGGTAAAGATGAAGCCATTTTGATTTGGAGAATGTTCTTTGCCAGGGGTTTACAGCTGTCCAATGGTTGCTCAGAGTTGGAGTGCTGTCACCCTCACCGTGTAGCCCATGTGTCCCATCTAAGCACCTGTTCTGCTCCAACACAGTCTGGACACAGCGAGGGCCTGAGCCATCCACTCTGAGGCTCACTTTCTTGTTCTAATGCTGCTGGGTTCTGCGGCTCTATTCAGCAGGATCTCTGAGGCCAGCCCGGAGCCTCCCACAAGATAGCCCTCACTCGGCTCTGCTGGCCGAGGAATAAGTGCGAAGATCTCCATCCACTGCAAAGAACTTGCCCCTGCAGTTCTTAAGGACAGAGTAGCTAGGCTTGGGGAAGCTTTCTGCCTGCATGGGCTTTTCTCCACAGGGAAGTGGTACTTCTTTCTTTTATAGTACCATGCATCTCTGTGAGAAAATAAACCGGGAAATATCTTCATCTTGTTCTTTGGAAATATTTGTATTATGTTCCGGTCAGTGTCAATAAATACCTTTTACCTCATTATTTTACTCTATAACTTGAATATCAAGCATAGTGCCATAGCCACACACACATTGCATACACATATACACACAAATAGGTCCTCATGGAAACTGAAAGGGAAGAGGGACCATGAAATTCACCCTGAATTGAAGCAACGACTAGGGGAGACATGATTGGAGGGGAAGAGAAGTTACTTGGGTCCCAGCTCATTTTTTCTGAAGTTATAAACCGCCTCTATGTTAGATTTTCACTTACACAAGTCAAGTCTTAAGGTTTTGAAGAATCTCTTTGGAAGGGTGCTCTTTTCTAGCTCCTGCCACATCTATGCTTTCTTTAAAGTGCATTTAAACGTTCAGTGACTAACTTTTCCCCAGAATGTCTGGCCTTTAAAATTCACATCATCTATTAAAACTCTGCCCTGTCACTTTACCCCCAAGGCAAGCTCCCAATGAAATGACACATCCCCCCTCCTAAAGACACCTAGGAAGGAAAGTCTTCTGGCTCCACTAAAGCTGCCCTCGGAATCCTAGATCCCTCGAACAGAAAGTGTGGGGTCATTTCCATCTAAATCTTTGCTCTGATAACTGTAAATATCTTCCCTCTCTTTTCATGACATTGGTAATCAAAATAGTAAAATTATGTAACGATATTAAAATCCCCGTGGGTTCTGCTTTAAAATATCTGCTTGGTTGACTTTAAAGCCCTGAAAACCAGGGCCTTCGTGCAGCCCCTTGGGACTGCCTGGGCAGTTTTTGAGATGCTTGTATTTGCAGGTTCATTTTGACCATTCTCTTACTGAATATTTAATATTTGGATGTTTTAACTGATGCAGTTAAATGCCCAAGTTTCCTTGGGACGTCCTTCCTTTTCACATGTCTTTACTGTGTAATGAGCACAAATCCTCTACCGGTGGAATAGCTCCTATGTTCTACACATTGTTACCGCTGTCTTGATAGCAGGACATGGGGCCTTTGAGAGGTGGTTAAATCCTAAGGCTAGAGCCTACAGAAATAGGGTTAATGTACTTATTAACAGAAACCTTGGGAAAAGCCCTCAGTCCTTTCATCAGATGGAGGACATGGTAAGAAGATGTTTTCAGGAACCCAGGAAGTTGGCACCCATCGGACACCAAATCTGTTAACACGCCGCTCTCAGGCTTTCCAGCTCTTAGAGTGTTGAGACATAAAGTTCTTTTATTCATAAATGACCTAGCTCGTGATACTTTGTTAGAGTAACCTGAACAGACTAAGACAGACCTCAACAGAGGTTGTTGACTCCCTCACAAATTCATTCATCTTACGAGATTTGTTTCCCAGATCATACATAAGTGTCCCCGACAAGGTTCTGCCATACCCACCAAGTTGAATCTTAAAGGAGTCAGCCGTCATTTTGTCCTGGAATGGAGAGCATGTTTGCTGCCTCTTCCAGGCTGCATGAATTTATGCATCATCTGCAGCCCTAGCTGCTGTGCACTTCATGAGAATGTGTAACTGCTGTGGCCACACACCTTTAGCACACTCGCAGTGGGGAGCCCTGTTCATTCAGGAAATTAACAAAAACAGTTGCTGCTAAGGAGGTGTGTGTGTGTGTGTACATAGTGTGTACGTAAGCATGTTGTGTAAGTTAAGAAGATAGCACAATTCAGTCACATGATAACAGGTAATAAAAAGGAGTAGATATTCCTTCCTGTGCCCTGAGGTCACTCATGTCATACCTTCTCTGACTTTCCCATCAAGAGGCAGCAGTAGGTTTTGAAGCAAATGTTCCACCTAACTGGCTGTGTGACCTCTATATTCTGTTTTACCTCTCTGATTCTTTGTCTATAAAAAATGAGGGTAGTTACCTCATGTGATTGCTGTGAGGATTAAACAATTAAACAATGTGACTAGAACAGAGTCTACGGCAGAATAGTCACTCAAATATATGTTATCTGTTATCACCTTTACAAATCTGTTAACTGCTCGGTTTAGCCCCAAATGCTAGGAAGACTGCACTCGCTTGCCAGAGGCTGTGAATATGTATAAGCGCTTGAAGATGGCCAGAGCTGGGATTGGAGTACGTTCCCAGAAGGTTAGCTTCCAACTTATTTGCAGCCCTAAATGTCCTGTCACTCACGTAATCAGCAAGCTGTATTCAAGACTGTATTCAAGAGACCAAGCAGCCTGTCAGGGATGAAATGAAGATGAACAGGTCCACACATCTGCACTAACACGTGAGTAGATGGTCCTGACAATGACACAGAAAATGACCCAGAGACGTGCAGGTTGTCATGAGAACTCATGGGAAGACACTGCTGGGGTAGGTATATGGGGGACTGGGGCGGGGGGGAAGCAGGCTAAAGAAAGAGATGCCTGAGGCTTCAGTAACGGAGAAGGCA
This sequence comes from Bramus lutescens, assembly GCA_001685075.1. Lineage (NCBI taxonomy): Eukaryota > Metazoa > Chordata > Mammalia > Rodentia > Cricetidae > Bramus > Bramus lutescens. The sequence goes on along the minus strand of LOEQ01000219.1, from coordinate 61,076 downwards.
GAGAAGAAATTTCCTGCAAGTTGGGATGGGGGCAAGTATGAGTCTGGAATATAAAATGAGAAGACAGAGATGCTGTAGTAGGCGTTTGGAGGGGCCCATAATCAGTGTCCTCTCCTGATTAGATGTCCTGTGAAATGGCCTCTCTGCCTCTTCAATCACCCCTATACATGTAGCAGGGAAACAAGGAAATCCTGCCCTTCTTACCCTGGTAACTGACTGGGTTCTGCCAAAGGCCAAAATACGGAGTGGAGAGAACTATCTTTCCATATGACCATGCTCTTAAATTGTGACGAAATTCCCTCATTTCCTTCCCCTTTCTATACCAACCTCTACGAAGCAATACGGATTCTAGTCAAATGGGCACTGACATACTGCCTCCTTGGTCCTAAGTTGTAATGAAAAAGATCCCAGGAGTCCCTGGGATCCCCTGAGAATGCAGATTGGAGCCGTGGAAGGCTTCTTTGGGATGAGGCTGGGAATGTGTACGATAATCCACTAGGTAAGACTATGACAGGAGGGGAAGGAGAGGGAGGCCGTCTCACTTTGCTCTTCTCTCTTCTCCTTGTCAACTCTTCTACTGCCTCCAGATCCCATTTTCATTATCATTAGAGGTATATGCAGAAGGAAAACGAGAGAAAGAAAAGAAAGGGATGGGGAATGTGGCACATGGATAGAAAATTCCAGAATCTTATGACTAACATGAAGACATCGGTGTTCTTCCCTGGGTTCCTCTGCACAGATGTCCCCATGGTGGTTTGGACTGAGGTGTCCCCCACTGTCTTGGGTATTCAAGTACTTGGTCTCTCCAGTTGGCCGCACTGTTTGGTTTGGTTTAGGAGGTGTGGTCTTGCTATTGGAAGTATGTTCCTGGGGGCAGGCTTTGAGAGTTTAAAGACTCCTGCCATTTCTAGTTTGCTCATTCGGACTCGTGCTTACAGTTCAAGATGCGAGCCCCTCAGCTTCCTGTTCCTGCTGCCACGTCTGCTGCTTGTTGCCATGTCTTCCTGCCATGAGAACCTCTTACCCCTCTGGAACCGTGTGCCCAGATAAACTCTTTAGTAAGTTTCCTTGGCTATGACTTTAACACAGCCACAGAGAAGTAGCTAATAGTTCCTTTACCAGAGTAAAAGAGGCAATAAAAAGATACTGGAAAGCCAAACAGACCTGGGCCCTGCTTCCTGAATGTCTTCCAGCAGTACTGGCTTCCACACCCCCAAGGTCCCATTCGTAGAACGTGGACTAACACAAGGCAACACCTATGCTCCTGGAGTCCAAGGTGAGAGGAGCCTGTGCCAGCTTGACAGTCCTTCAGCTCTGCTTCTGGGCTGAGCTGCTTATCTATAAAGTTGGGGTGTTGGCGAGAGCCAGACCTAGCAGAACTGTAGTGAGAACTGTGTGAATCAGGCTCAGGACAGATAATAGCACACAGCAAGCACTCCAAAAGGGATATAGGCTGGTAATAGGGGTGATGAAAAGGCGTGTATGAGTGTGTTTGAGAAACCAAGCACAGGGACCTTATTCAGTGTTTCACAGTTCATGCTTCGGTGTCCTGGAAGACATCCAAGACACAAGAGTACACAATGCTGAGCTCAGAGGACGAGCTCCAAGCTCCACATGGCAGTAGGAGATGAAGAGTCTTTGGAAGTCTCAACCAGAGTCTCCAGAACAGGAATCTGAACCCAATCAATTCCATTTCTTTGCCTCTGGCTCCTGGGTTTATGGACGTCACTTCAAATGGATGATTCCACCTGGCTTCTGGTGGGGTAACTTCAAGGGGATGGTTCGGGGTTTTGTAGAGGTCTCATGGCTGAGAAACTTCACATGGTTTTAACTGAATTTCAGCAATCTGTCCACCAATATAACACTTGGAAAGGTGGCCAGTCAGGAGTTTTAAGTATTGCCAATAACTAAGACATTTTTTTGATAATTTCACTAGCTTCTACAGATGTATTAAAGAAATGTCCCCTATTCTCACAAAAGTCTCAGCTCCCGTTCTGTCAGTGGATTTTAATTCATAGGCCTAACAACCATGCTGCTCAATTTACCTCCATCTTTAGCCAATCCAGATATGCCCAGGGATCCATGGAGTCAGCTCCAGGGAAAGGTTAGGAAGTATCCTTTGTCCAGATGCTCATCAGAGCCCCCCTTTTTTTCCATAAAATAAATCTTACAAGTCTGTTAAAATTCATTTTTAACTTACCTATTAGTTTGTCAGTGTTTTCCCCTTCTTTCTCCTCAGATGACTTCATTGGTGTTGCCTGGCTGTGTGTAGAAGGGGCAGTGAAGGTAGATTAGCTGGATGCTTGCTAAATGGTTTACTTCTGGTTAGCAACTCAGGTTAAACATTCAACAATGGGTGTTGGTGTGATTTGAAATTTACCCACTGAGGGTCAATGTTAACTCCCTCTTTTTTTCCCCCTATGTTCTCTATACCTCTTGTCCATGGCTGAGGTCTAAGGGCCCTGACATCACAAGGCTTCCTGGGAACATTCCAGAGCTTATTTTTACAATCTATAACACAACAGCTTCAAATATAAACACAAACACAGCCAGCATCAATGAGAGCATCTGCATGGGCCAGGGAGCTAAGACAGATCCCCAGAAACAGACTTGACATTTTCCTTGGCAGCATCACAGCCTCCTTGGAAAGCTTGGGTCCTCCTCCTCGCCACTGCTGGCAAGGAGGACTGTGATTGGCCGAAGACAGTGGCAGCAAAGCAGTAGGCTTTTAATTAAAGTCATAGGAGCCAAGGTTCAGAAAACACCCCTTGAAGATCTGCTTTTAAATACTTGCCTTCTCCTAATGACCCATCAAACAACAGCCAAGGTCATCAATCTTTTTAGCACAGGAATTTCTTGCGACATAAAGGTAGTGATGCAGGTTTTTTCTTCTTTATCTACTTCGCAATGCCTTGGAAAACAAATCGCTTTCTTCTATTCCCAGTTTAAAGCTGTTGTTGTTTTTGCCATGGGACCTGATCCTTCCAGGAGAGCCCCTCAAGTTCTCATTAGATCTGACACTAGAATTAATGTAAACGTACTTGGTTGAGGCCATGTTGTGACTCACTCACATGCAGGAAGAATTTCTAACGTGGAGTCTGAGCCTGCTAAGCACGGTTGCTATGGAGACGGTGTGAGCGATTAATTAAGGCTAGAACAGATGTTGTGAAGTGTGTGGAGTACGCTGTTTGCTGTTAGTAATTAAAGAGGGTGTGTTTGGACGTGAAGAGGAGCAAAATTGAGGTAGTGGGAGAAAGCAGGCAAAGCGCTGGTCATGTGACCCTTTCCTCCAGCAAGTCACCAACAACAACAACCCTGCTGAGTCCACCCACCCAGACCAGACAGAACAATTACTTGAACTGGCCAAATAGTCTGTCCAATCTTCCTTTCTTGGTCTGATTTCTCAGCTGCTGTTAGGATTCAGGCATTATGCTGGCCTGCCCTGTCATCTGGCAGGATGCACCCAGCCCAGGGTCCTAGTCTGTAGGCAGGCGCAAAGGTCCTTTTAAGAGAACCGCCCCACCTACTCCCGCTCTCTTCAGCCCTCTTCCTTTCTGCTATTTCTAGAGGACGCAGCTTTCTGTCCCTCTCTGTCTCTCTCTCTCTTCTGTCTCCCCCACCCTCGCAGCTCTATCTCTCTCTTGTTCTATCTTTCCTCCCGCATTTCATCTCAATAAACTCCACATTCAAGCTTTGTCTGTATGGCGTATTTGTCTCCCGCCGGAGGTCCTCACCCACCATGGGACCTGCCAGGGTCCCTCTCACGCCGTAATCATAATACTTGCATCATTCATTTGTCTGGACACCTGAAGATCAAGCTGGACTCCATGGTTTTTCAACTGCCTGGCAGGGAGTTTCCACACTGGAGTGAGTCATCCAGACTGCTAGGCGTCCTGTTAGTAGTGCCTTGTCTACTGAGGGGGAGACTGACTTGTCCACTGTCAGGGACGAACTGTCATGGGAGGTTTTCAAGACTAGAAAGTGAATTAAGTACCAATCCCGGTCCGGTTTCATTTGGAGACTATTAATTTCAGGGTGGACTAAATCTTTTTATTAAAATTAAAACAACATTAACAACACTGTATCGTTTACTTTAACCTGAATTAAATGTTAGTATCAAGATGAGAGCAGCTCTGGGGTAAGAGTTGACCCGTGGCTAGCTTTCTCAGGGGTGGGGTTCCCAGCCGAATATCTGGGCAGCATTTGGAATGGGGTAATGAGACCGAAACATGGAGTTTAGCAAACTGGGGTCTGCTTACACCCTATTTAACAGTCCCTCTGAGCAGCATGCCCACATTGCCTCCTCCCAGCCGCCAGGGAGGGGTTAATGGCTGGAAATAGCTCTAGACTTTTCCTGGGGGTGGGGGCAGCAATTTTACTTGGGCAGGCATCCTTTTTCCTTTGTCTCACAGCAGAAGAAGCGGAGTGCTTTGAAGACGAGGAGTCAGAGAGCATCCTAAAACTCTGGTTTGGGGTGGGGCTGGGGTGGGGCTCATTACCCTGGTGGTAGAAACTCGACTTCCTATGGTCCACAGAAGGCCCTAAGGTCTGAGGGGTCACAAACGGGTGTGTTGGTGGGCGAGGGCACAGGCTCTTAAACTAATCTTGATATGTGCTCATTTCTCCCTTCCTTCTTTTAGGTTTCCCTTTTAACTAAGTACCTTCTTCAGGAGACACCTATCTCAGAGCAGGTCATCTGTTTTCCAGGTATATGCTACTGAAAAATCACAGAGCCAGAGAGGGGACAAATTGGATCCTTGGGAATTCGTCACCAGCTTTATTCCTGCAGATGACCTAAAGCTCATCTGCTCTGAATCTTGGTCATTGAACTTGTTCTGCTTCTCCTTTTTCCTCTCATTTGAAGCTTGTCCACCTTGAACCCATGATATGAGCCTTTTAGTGAGACCACAGAAGTGGAAAGAAGTAGGATCTGCCCTTTGACTCAACTGTGAGCCTACGCCGCCTATCATGAATAAGAAAAACGATCTTTGAAAAATATAAGTCTGCCCGCTTTTTCTTTTTTCCAAGCACATAGAGATGAAAGGGGATGCATATTCTGGGTTTGATGTCTTAAAATGAAACTGGGCCATGAGGAAGAAACATCAGCGGTTTGATGTCCCTGAAGGGACACCTCGTTTGGTAAAAGAGCAACGACAGAGACTTTAGAACAATGGGGATAAAAGTAGGAATTGATTCAAATGGAAAATTTTACTTCTTCTACTCCAGCCATCAGATTTTGAGAAAATTGTTTTATTCTTAGCAAACACTGGCATGCATTCTTCATTTGTGTGTGTGTGAAGTGGCATGTGTGTGTACTTACATGTTTGCACACTTGATTTGTCCTCACTTTAATATACCTGTTGCCTCAGTAACAGAATTAGCTACTGTCCTTCTATTATGCCTTTCCATATGTTAGTATGACCAAAAGGACCCAGCTTCCCAGTGGCCATGGTACTGCAGACACAGTCCGCTACTGCGTTACATGGTCTTAGGGCATTTGCATTGCTAGCAGCAGAATACCATAGCCTTGGTGGGTTCTAAGCAGCGGAGGCTCTGGAGGCCGGGAAATCTAAGATTAAGGCCCTGGAGGTTTATTACTACTGAGGTCCAATTTTCTCATTTACAGATAGCTCTGTCTAACTGTGTCCTCACAAAGCAAAAGAGGCATAACAAGCGTCAAGGGTGTCTTTCATTAGGACAGGAATACAAGGCCCCACTCCCTAATGTCACCTTGGTTATGTTTTCAACACACAAACGAGGTGGAGGACTGATATTCATACCACTGCATCCATCAGCCTATAAAGATGAGAAAAAAATTACAATATATTGTACTTCTTACACAAGCACTGGTCAATAGTGCAGAATTTGTTCCTCTGTACTTTTTATACATAAACCATTCATCAGCATAAAGTAAATGAAGTCTACCATGCCCGGGACTCTATTTAGTATGGGGACACAGCAAGGCACATATCCTAAGATATCTACCATCCACAAGAACATTATTTATGTAATCAGGCAAGACCTGGATAAGCAGGAAAGACTACCAGATGCCATGGAGCATCAAAACAGTAGACAGCAGCTGGGTGATGTGGTGGCTGCAGCCTCTGCCACACTGGGCATCTTACAGACTGGGCTTTTGGATATGCTTGCATTAGAGAGTGATTTCTTCAATTCTTCCCCAAGAAAAACTACTCCTGTTTGGTGGAGCTGGGACAGAAATCTCACTGAAATACAAAAGGGTGAAACAAATGGCTTTAGAATTGTTGAAGAACCAGCTCTCTCTCTCAAATAATAATGATAATAATAATAGAAGCGGCAATAAAATGAACTGCGTAGTGGGGTGGTGGTGGCACACCCCGTTAATCAGCAGAAGCAGGTGGATCTCTGTGAGTTCGAGGCCAGCCTGGTCTCGACAGGCACCAGGATAGGCACCACCAAAGCTACACAGAGAGAAACCCTTTCTCAAAAAACAAACAAATGACCTGTCTACACGGATGTGCGATTGTAGGGGCTAACATTAAGCAGGCGTGTTCTGAGAATCCAGGTGTGGAGGCTGTCACTGGCAAAACCTTTGTTTTGAGTTTCTGTCTGATGTTAGGACTTTGAAGTTTTTGATTTAATTTAACTTGGTCTCAATAAGAGCATACTATACCTCTCAGAGGTTTTGGGGGAGTGTGTGAATACAGTTTAGGTTGCTAGGGTAAGGGCAGAAAGAAGAACAAACTGCCTCTCCTTGACCACTCTAAATCACAGGCACCACCCCACAGCAAAGGACAGGGGAGTAAAGAAAAGCATAACAAGTTTCTTTACTCAAAGTCTTACACGGAGTGGAGCCTTCAGAATTGAAGACCTCAAGTTCAGGGAAAACTACTTTTATGCTTAGGTCTGTGAAGAATTGACAGGCATGGAGAAATGGAACCAACCGATGGGTTGCACCAGAGTGGATAGACTGAGCGTGGAGCCAGAAAGATCTGTCTGTTTGGGGTCTTCATGGTCTCAGCAATTTGTCTTCTTCCCAGGGATAGGGCAAGGACCCTGGAATGAGACTTCAAGAGTGAGGGGAGAGGAGATGGCATGGCCTTTGTATGTCCCTGGCTTGCTTTGGGGCTGAGTTCCAGCTTCTATGACCTGCCTTGGGAGAAAAGAAGTTTTGGGTTCTGTGACTTTTGTTGGGGAAGGGAAGGACCAAGGGACAGTGGTGGGGAGATAGTAACACCTTGCTTCCCAGGTCCTTCCAGTCTCTGTCAGTTCAAAGTATACAGCAGGCCACCATGCCATACCTTAGGGTATCATGTTCTGAGAACTGGTATTTCAAAACTGCTTAGCAGTCCTGGTGTTCAGTTGGCAGAAGATGCAGGAAAATGAGAGATCATGCTCTGAGTAAGATTGTCCAAGAACAGTTACCCAGCCCCAATAAGGCCACTGAGAAATAGCAACCAAATCCCAGCGTTAGGTAGCTTGTCAAGGCTAGCTCGGTTCGGGAAATAGAGGCCAGCTTAAAGATAAACAATTATATTTTTAATTGTTATAAGGGGAAACTCATGCCACAGGAATGGGAAGTCCAAGTTCCTCTGTGTCGTCCAGAGAGAGAGCATGCACACCTGGCCCATCCCAGCTTTTCTTCCTGGGCTCCAGGTAGCCACGCCTTAATTAGGCGTAATTGGTTAACACAGCTTCCCCATCAATAGCTAGTTTGGAAGTAGCAAACTTAAAAGTCATTGAGGGTAGACCACTCCATCATAATCAACTTAAGACTCTGTTTTCTTCTCTCTCTCTCTCTCTCTCTCTCTCTCTCTCTCTCTCTCTCTNTTTCCTTTCTTTTTGTTGTTATTGTTTTGTTTTTTGAGACTGAGCATCCCTGGCTGTCCTGGAACTCACTCTGTAGACCAGGCTGGCCTTTAACTCACAGAGTTTAACCTGCCTCTGCTTCCCAGGTGCTAAGATTAAAGGCTTGGCCATCATTATTAATTATTAACATTATTAATATCCATTTTAAAGAAAGGGAAACAATTGCTCCCCTCCTCAAATTAGAAATAACCCTATGAAAGGAAGAAGGTGGAGTGGAGGCCCTTTAAGGGGGGGCTTACACATCACAGGTAACAACAGCTTTTAGGGTATTTTATACAATGTCATTTCAAGGTGGCAAAGCACTTAGTAACCATTTCAACATTCCAAGAAGTGGCAATTTATAGACAGAAGTAATTTGGTGCATCTTAATTTTTGAACCAAATCCAGGTTTTTAGGAGCAGTACCAGAAAACTTCAAAGAGGAACCTTAGGCATGCAAACTCAGTATTTAACATTGTCAACCAAAAGCAATAGGCAGGGCCAACAAAGCCAAAGTTAGTGAGGTTCTGGATTTTTTTTTTTTTGAAAGCACACTCTAACTTTAGCTGACATTTAAATTAAAAAGCTCAGCAGTATAGCAGGGAGCTGATTGATTTGGAAAGCATGGATAGGAGCTAATGAGGGCTCTGCCAGGCTCCTCTCCGTGATGGGTAAGAAATGATCTATTCCTGGCTAAAAGCAAAGTGGGCGAGGCAGCCCCTGTGTTGAATGTGAGGAATTTGCACTGCACTGAGCTGAAAAGTCACTGTCTCTTCTCTGCTCCCTGCAACTTATTTTCACATCAGCGTTGATCTGGGCTGGGAAAAGGATCCTGGTAGGCATTTCATGTGTCAGACATTAGCGCTGCTTTTCTTAATTTCCCCAAAGTGCTTTAGACACACTTTCCTTGTAGACACCTAAATAAAGATTGATTTGGCAATGCATTGGCCTTTTCCCCCCTGATATGTGAGGGGTGTTTAAAAACCTTAGGTTGGCAAATTGAGTCGACCTTTGGTCCTTAGGAAACTTGACTTTCTTTTGAGAAAGTGCTGATTCTGCATAGTCCTAAAGCATTATGCACCAAGGTGGGGGTAGCTCTGCCCTGGGAGCTGGATCTCAGGTCCTTCAGGATCACCATAAAACTCTCCACATCAGTTGTCCCCATCCAAATAATGGCTCAATTGTAAAATTCATCCTTTCACTGAGGATTAACGAGGTGAGTCTTGTAAAGGACTTTCTTCAAGGATCAACTCCAAGTCTTAAATCCTCTGGAATAAAACTACTCCCAGGAATATGCCTGTGGGGGAAAAAACATGGCTCCTCATTTTATTTATTACATGGAGGCTAAAGCAGGACTGTCCCAATTGTCACACCAGTAGGCATGGATTTAGCTGACAATGAGCTCTGTCCTTTTAATCTGGTTCCATTCATTGTTCTGAATCAACCTAAGGTCTGTCTCCTTTCAAGAAGTCATTCCCTCTCAGAATCAGACTTGGAACAGGATTTTAGTCTGCTAAATAGTATCCTGGAACTTCTCTTGAGAAAGCAGATTGTTCCTGAACATGTAAAAAGGATAAAAAAAAGAATTCCATAGAAGCTTGGAGTATCAACAACATTTTTTTTAGAGTCCCCCTGGTCCTTGAAATGTGGTATATATCATACTAATTGGACATTTTCTAGACAGATCTATGTGGAAGGACTCTTAGGGTATTTATCTTAATTTGCTCCTTGGAGAAATATTTAATTATCATTTTTTAGGTGATTCTTAAGTTGGTGGCTATTAGACTGTGTCTGACAATAAACTCTCTCCTCCTTGATTTTCCCTCTGGGATCCATCTGACTCTCGGGCAGTTTAATGAAAGACAAGGGTCCATCAATATCACTTAAGGAGCCACAGCAACTCTGCTAATTGTCACCAGCCAGAGCGCAGCTCACTGCCTGGAACAGCTCTCTGGGTGCAAGCAAGCATCCTGCCCTTTATTCCATCCAGGGTTGTGGGGGACTATGGAATTCTGACAAGCGCAGGTGACATGTCAGCAGATGGACTCATCTGGGCGACATCACATTATAAATTAGCCTCCAGGAATGGCTGGCATCATGCCAAGTCCACAGACCTTCCACAGTGGTTTACCCTGCCAATGTGGACATTTGCATTGAAGTCCCCAAGTACTCCCAAGAGAGGAAGGAGTGAGGTCAACCAAGCATTAGGGCGGTAGAGGGGCTGGGGACAGAAACAACTCTAGATGAACTCTGTAGTGATGAGGGAACAGGCCTGCTTTTCGTCCCGCCCAGCTCCCGCACGGCTAGCTTATACC
>LOEQ01000219.1:40254-50865 GCA_001685075.1 Bramus lutescens | reverse complement strand
AGGGCTGGCCTATCAAAAGGGGCCAAGGCAGTTTCTTTATTAATCAATGAAAGTAACACATAGACAGATGACCTCCTACATCAGAACTCATCCTGAATTTTTTAGATTCCTATCAGCCAGAATGTATTGGAGAGAATCCTGGCCTCTGAAACAAAATTTATACACAGAGTTTTCTACACTTCACAGAAAAAGCTTTAGCAGAGTGCAGCTGAGCCATGGGGCTGTAACAGATTCAAAGTGAAGGATATGGGCAGTGGGCAGTGGGCAGCGGGCAGTGGGCAGTGGTGGTTATGAGCTTAGGTTTGGAGTCAGGTGATAAGGATGTGATGGTAGCTCAACTGCTTCCTGCCGATGAGGCCTTCAATGACTGCTTAGCATTTCTGTGCCTTGTTTTCTGATGGCAACTAGGGATCCAGATTTTATCTACCTACATTATGGACTGAATGTGTTCTCTCAAAATTCCCCTGTTGAAATCTTAATCCCAACCTGATAGTATTTAGAAACAGGGACTTTGGAAGAATATTAAGTTCAGTGTGGTTGTAAGGGTATGGCTGTCGTCACAGGATTAGTGCCCTCATAAACCAGGAGGTGAAGTAGGTGCCAGGGCTCACACTTGTAGTTACAACCCTCAGGACATTGAAGCAAGAGAATTGACATGAAATAAGGCCAGCCTGTCACATAGAGTGAGTTGTAGGCCTGGATACAGTGTGAGATCTGATCTAGGAAAAGCAAAATAACGGAAGGAGACACGTTGTTTCTTGCTTTTCTTTATATTCCACAAGAGTGCAAAAGACACTAGCATGCACTCCAGAAAAGGGTGTACACCTGAACCTGACTGTGCTTGTACCATCAGACTTCAGGCTCTAGAATCGTGAGAAAATTAATTTCTGTTGTTTAGAAGCCACTCAACCTTCAGCACTTTGTTAAGGTGCCAGGTGGATTAAATCAACTTCATCGGGTCATCTTGAGGTCTGTCTGAAGCTCGAGACTAGATAGTGCCTAGTAAACGCTCAGTAATCTTCCGCGATCTTCAACACGGCTGCTATTTGGAGCTTACTTTCAGATCCTTTCATGTGCACCAGCATCCATCATCCCCACCACCCCCTCATCGTGACTTTTATTTACAGAGAAGAATTTTTATCTGAGCAGCTAGTTGTAGATGGCAGGCCTCTTGTTAATGCTCAGAATATCATTAAGGGGTAGCTAAGAGAGCAGGGATAAGCCACTTTCCCACAGTCAAGGGGAAAAGGTCTTTCGCATCGACTCCCTGTCCTCATGAACTTGCTGGTTCTGTGGTCTTTCCTCGTTTGTCTTTTCACCCTGGCACCAGACTCCTGAGTTTAGTGAGTTCATCGGGGGAAGTGCTGATGGCTGCTTGACCAAGCCTCCAGAAGGTCCTATTCTTTAAGAGATGTTTAAGCACAGGGCTTTTGGCTCTCCACTCAAGACCATCTTCTGGTTCACCTCAGAAGCTCATAAACAAAAGATGGTGACATTTGTCATTGTTCTGGTGCAAACTACCTCCTGGGAAGGTGATGCTATTAGGAGGGATATGGGCTTATAGTTCCAGGGTATGACACCTCTCCAAGAGGCCGTTAGTTGAACAAGTGGCAATACTAAATTCTTCCCGTCTATTTTCTGGGCCAAGATCAGTATATCCCAGACTAGACTTAGAGGGGAATAAATCATTTCCTTCTAGCAAGGCCTTCTGGAGGTCTTAAATTTGGATATCACATGAACGCCTAATGGGTTAAGCCCAGTGAGAGGTGGTGCTGAATGAGACAGAAAAATCCCCAAATCTTGCTCTAATATTCTTCGTGGGCCTATGAATAAGTGGCCACAAATACCATAAAAATCATTTTGAAGTCATGCATTATATAATATCAAAAAAGGCACCCCAAACTTGATCAGTCCATTGATTTCACCCTTTTTTCTTAAGCACAGTCATTAAAAAAAAAATCCCTACTCATACTACAGGATCCTCAAAAGGAATCTGCCCTTGTCCCTCTCTGTGTTCTTTGTGCATATTCAGTTACTGTAGCAACTAACACGTGGACTTGCACCTGGCCAATGCCGTTTGAGCACCTTGTCTTGATCCTCATCTTTTGAGTTGATAAGACCCACCCATCTCCATGCCGCCAAGAGTGAGTCACATGTGGCAACTTGGGAGCCGGGGGCTCCATAGAGCCAGAAAGATGAAAGAGAGGAGTGGGCCTTTGATTATACTGGAGAAAGTTAGCGTGTTTGTGCAGATCTTTTTTCTGAGATGACATAGCAGACTTCGTAGTAGCAACATGTAATCTGGCTGCAGGCTGTTGCTGTCACTCATCTCCATCCTTGGAAAAGGAACAGGCCAACCAACCCTAGCCAAGCACCTCCAGACACTAGCCTCCTTTGGGCCCATCCTGTGTTTTGCAGGCTCCTTGCACCAAGGCCTGAAATCCATCTGCACATGGAAGAAAATGTTCTCATTCTGCTTTAGTGTGATCTTTACTGTGATCCTCTTCGGAAACCCATTAATATTCTTCTTCAGAGCCGCCTGTCCACAGTCCTAAGGAGCCTTCAAATAAATAAGCAAAGCTGTTTTATTTTGAACGAAAAAATCTCCTCCTGCCAAGAATTCCTTCCAAATTCTGAAATTTAAAAGCCACAAACAAATCAGAGATGTCCAAATCAGTGATGTCCTAAGTCACATTGCCTTCTAGATTGACATGATATGAAACAACCAGCCTCTCATCCAACCATCCAATGGCAGGCAGAGCAGTAAAACCCAGGCCCTCTTGAGGAGACAAATTCTAGAGTCTGGAGGAGTGCAGGATACAAGACAAAGGTTATAGACAGAGACTGTTTGTTTCTTTCCCGGTTGCCAGGACATGAATAATCACACAGGAACTGCATTAATTACAACACTGCTTGGTCAATAGCTTATGCCTATTTCTAGCTAACTCTTACATCTTAAATTAACCCATTTCTAGTATTTTATATTTTACCTCAAGGCTTGTGGTTTATAGGTAAGGTTCCCTGGGCATCTGTCTCCTTCCGTAGCTACATGGAATCTCTCTGACTCTGCCTTCGTTTCTCCTCTGTCTCTGCTTGGAATTCCTGCTTTGCTCTATTCTGCCCTGTCATAGGCCTAAATATCTTCTTTATTCATTAACTAATAAGAAACACATAGACAGAAGGAATTACCACAACATTTCCCCTTTTCTGTCCAAATAAAAAGTCAGATTTTAACTTTAACACAGTAAATTACATAAACAAAACAGGTATCAAATAAGAATTTTACAGTAATAATATTTATATTTACTTTATCTTTTATTATCACAAAGGAAAACTATAATTATAACTGTTCTTCAACTCCATCAAAGACCCCAGAAGGATATAATATTACCTAAGTTAGCAGGAAGTGCATTATAAGCAACTTCCAAAACTCTAGAATTGACAGAGACATCTTTCTGCCTGCAAAGTCACCCAAGGTTCTTCTGTAACATGGGGGCATCCATCTTCAGCCTACAGGCCCATAGTATCCAGCGGACTTTTCCATGAAGCAGGGAATTTGAAAGACTCTTTTGCCTCTATTGACAGTTTGTCAGTCACTTTCTTCTGTGTCCTGAAGAATGTCTGGCAGACTCTTTTATGAAGCAGGAACCCTAAAGGACTGTCTCACCTTCTTTAGGCAAGTTCAGCAGTCATTTTTCCATGAGTCTGTATGTCCAGTTCATACAGTATACCATCAAGCAGTCCAGGCAAAAGCAGTTTCTGGCCCAAATGGCTAACAAGCTCTATAAGGAGCATCTTCAAAATCCATCATCCTCTTGAAGTAGATTGGTGCTGCCAGGAGCAGGTACGTTTCATTGTTAAGAAAAGTCTAAGTTCTTAAAATATTTCAATATCATATTCTGTAGTCTTTGAAAGGTTTGAAAAATACCTATCCATCTGAAACACATCTCTGTACATCTAGAAAACCTAACTAACATGACTACAAGCTTGACTATTATAGATAACCACCTATTAATCTGTATTTTTTAATTATACATTACATTTTAAATGAGCTACACAAACACAATACCTTAATTAAGAGTAGAAATATACATATAACAAAATTGACCTTAAATTTGTATCAATAAACCAAGATCCATACCAATGCAAAGTATTCATCTCTATAACATATCCCCCTTTAAATGTAAACAGACATTTATAAACAATCATTTAGAGAATTTGGGCATTGTTCTCTAGACTATTTCCAGCTGATTGGGGGCATTGTTAATCAGGTCTTTCATGGGATATCCTGTGTGGTAGGTCCATCTCAGCCAGCATTCCTGAAGCTGTCATGGATGTTGGACCATCTGGGCCATTGCTTCAGGGGGTGTTGTTTGATCAAACCATATTAGCTGGTAAGGAATCCACAGCTTTCTATCCTCTGTGGAAACAAAAGCAGAACCTCTTTTCCAAAGCAACATATCCTTAGAATCAAATTTTGAAGTCAAGCTACCTTTATGTTGATTTAACTTAGCAGCCTCCAGAATCAAGTATCTCTCTGCAGTCAAAAAACTCAAAGAAACACAATAATATACATAATCCAGACTCTCTGGGTATATTCCATCTTTATGTGGCTTATTTTTCTTTACTCTTTTAATCTATGACAGTCTGTACTCTTTTATATTACTTTTATTGTCTCTTTAAAGTCTTGACTTTATTTTTTAAATGACCTATTTCTTTTTATAACTGTCTATACTCTTTTTCTTCTCTTTCCCAAGCTTACTACATTCATTTATCCAACACTGTGACCCATTTACAGGTCTTTTTTTTTTTTTAAATCTGAATCTGTCTTTGTTGAGTATCTGTAATCATTTTCTGACCAGAAGCACCTTTGTTTTTCTTTTTTTAAAAAGGCTAAGTGGCCATGGCTAGGACCAACTCCGCAGCCCTGCCTGCTTGTTCTGTTCAGTCCAACATAGAAGAGGTATATTTACCACCTCTGCAGGCTGTGCAACTCCAGGGACTTAACAGGTCTATGTCACACCGTTAAGCAATTCATAATATGCTGCTCACAGACCCCATTTAAGTTCAGGACCTTCTGAAAGAGCCAGAGTTTGTGCTAACAGCACAAATCAGGAAGCTGCCATTTTTAAAGAGGCCCTGAAGCTTTTTCTGCTAATGCTGAGTCAGGAAGATTTCCCTTAGAGGGGCTGCAGCTCTGCTCACTGCCAGCAAATAGAGTCTAATTGAAAAAAACTACGGCTACCAAGAAGCTCCAATTGACTCTTATATTTGTGGGTCTGGAAATCCTTTTTTTAAGTTTTCTGAAACTTTATGTGAATGTAAGTTGCTGAATATTTGGGTGCCATTTTGTAGAAGGAGACTGCTTACTCATTTCCTGGCTGCCTGGACATGAATAATCACACAGGAACTGTATTAATTATAACATGGCTTGGCCAATAGCTTATGTATATTTCTAGCTAACCATTACATCTTAAATTAATCCATTCCTATTATTTTATATTTTACCATGAGGCTCATGGTTTACAGGTAAGGTTGCCTGGGCATCCGTCTCCTTCAGTAGCTACATGAAATCTCTCTGATTCTGCCTTCATTTTTCCTGTATCTCTGCTTGGAATTCCTGCCTTGCTCTATTCTGCCCTGTTATAGGCCAAAACAGCTTCTTTATTCATTAACCAATAAAAAGCAACACGTAGGCAGAGGGACTTCCCACACCAAAAGGTGCTTACTGAGCTTCCTGTGGAAGAATTGGTGTGACCTCATGCTGGGAGCCATCATCATCCCAGAGCAGGCCCAAGTCAAAGCAGAGACCTCTGCATATAGGGACTCCATTTCTCTCTCACTCCCATGGGGCATGCGTTGTGCTCATACCTCACAGGTGAGTCTGCTGATATGGTCAACTTCAGCTTAGAGCTGGGTGGCTAAGGATGTGGATGAGCTTATTTACCGTAAAGATGAGATTCATTGATCATATAGAATCTTAAGCATGTGCTTTGTTTCAGTTCTTTAGAGGCAGTATATATTTTATGGTGGGCTTTGGCCCACAGAGCACTGAGTGGGTTCTGAGTGCTGCTTGATCAGGAATATTCAGTGTCAAATTCAATATTGTAATGATTATTATTTACTGTAATGGAAGATAACAATGGCTAATATTTATTGAGGTTTACTAGGTATAAGACATTGCACCAAGGATCTCAAATTGTGTATTTTCATTTAGTTACCATTGACTGATGCTATTATCAGCCTTTTACAGAAAACCAAGGCATGGAGAGGCATGATAATTTGTCCAGGCTCATGTGACATCAGGTAGGACCATTTAGATGTGTTCTTTTCTGAGTAGATACTAATTAAATGCAGTTCAATATATCATTACCTGAAGCATAATTAATAAAAACTCAGAGAGAGAAATTAGGGTTCAACCTGAAGGTCAGAAAAACAAAACAGTCAGCAACTGGCTCTTACTTTTACCTCAGTTTGAATGGGTGATCCTGCCTCCAGGAATCTCAGAATGAGACTGTGACTGAGACCTGTCTCCTCCAGTTTTATAATCCTCTCTAGGGCTGGGATTAAAGGTGTGCACCACTGGGATTAAAGGCAAGCACCGCCCGCTTTCTATGGCAATTTACTGTGGCTACTGGGATTAAAGGTGAGTGTTATCACTGCCTGGTCTGTAAGGCTGACCAGTGGGGCTGTTTTACTCTCTGATCTTCAGGCATGCTTTATTTATTAAAATACAAATGAAATGCCACTACAATTAGCTAGTAAAATCAGGGTCTGAGCCTAAGTTTGCCACCTCACTTACTGTCAGAGAAACAGTCACTGTGCAAAATTAGAGTTCTTGAGGAGCATTCCAATCAATATCTCATACCAGAGAGAAGTAAGCAGCAGAAGCAACTCACAGTGGACTGCCATGCTTCTAGAAAGAACACGTGTGCACAATACACATACATACATAAACACACATACATACACAGACACACATAAACACAACACACAGCATACATACACAACATACACACATTCACACATATTCACACACATATACACACATACTCATACAAACATACACATACACACACACACAACACACACACACAACCACACACACAACTCTATCTAAATAGCAGAATGAAGATCCAGTCCCTGTATGTCACCATGCATCTACCCCATCATCTTGTTCTCAGTATGACTCTCCCTGTATCTCTTCTGTTCTACAGTCCCTGCCCTTGGACTGACCTCAGACTCCCGCTTCTCCTGCCTTGACTTGCTCTGATGAGGCTCCTCCTTTGGATTGGCTCCAGGCACTATGTTCTCCCGTGTGACTCACTCCTTCTCCAGGTTCCCACCTCTTCACCCTAAGCATTTCTACTCCTGTTCAGCCCTCTGGGGCTTCTGGCTGCAGCTCTCAGGCTCAGCCCTGCCCAGGCAGCTCGCCACCCTGGGGCTGACCTTGATAGTCCTCTGGCTCCCAGTTTGCCTAACTACTTTGCTGTTCCAGACTCCAGAAGATCCAACTTCCCTCCCTTTCCCTCAATGGGTATTGTGTGGGTTGGGACAGGGCAAGCTTTGAAGGTGTCCGGGGATAAGCTTGGAGGAGGTGGGAAAGTTAGCTAGCTCAGTTTGTTTCCCACGACCGTGGAGTAGCTCCTCAACTTGGGGGCAACCCTGGCAGAGGTCATGGGAAGCCAAGAGCTATTTATGGTTTTAAGATGCGGGGGAAACTATAATAAAAGGGTGTGGTGGAAGTCAGGAAAGGGGAAAACATAGGGGTTAGGTATGATTGGTTCCCTAAGTATGCAAGTCTCCCAATAGCTTAGATCTGAGCAGAAAACACCAAGCTGTTTAAGAAATGAATGGGCAACACCCCTAGTGATCAAGGTACAAGGGCTAGGAAGCAGCTCTTGAAGTCTGACAGGAAAGGACAATGCATTTGGTCTTCCTTTCCTCCCAAGATTTTTTTTAAAATGGTGAGTAGAATGGGACAAATGTCACACAGAAAGGGTGACCAGCTGTCCTACCTACTGCCTCTTTCCTTATGGCACATGTCTTCATCTTGGCCATCCTGAGCTTTTGGGTCCATTTCCATGAGAGAAAGAATTAAAAGGATGATGTTGTTAATGAATAAAGATCTGGGACCTAGGACCCAAAGGAAGGTGATGATGAATGATTTCAGTAGAAAAAAAATGAATCTACTTTATGGGGGAATAAAAAGGGTCATGGGGGACATGTTTGGGATGATTGGCAGGTGGTTAATAGGAAACTACAAAGTGATATGTAAACTTACCTCAGGCCAACGATAGCTAGATCTCGGTGCCTGATGTACTGCATAAGAACAGATGCACCCAGGAGAGTCCTTTCCCTACAGTTCAGCTCTTGTTGTCCTCTACTTATCCCATCCCTGTGGATGTTACAGCCCCTGCATTTGGGCATGGCACAAAAGGAGACTTAGAGGACAATAGGGGACCAGACATCCTAATACAGAGGGTGCAGGTCAGAAAGAGCAATGATTTGGTGTGTTTGGAGTTCAAATCGTAATTTTACCTTTTGGGCAAGTCTTTTTATTCTTCCATTTCCCTAAGACAAAAAAAAATAGCTACCTTGTGGGATTAAATGAGAGCATCTATGCATGTAATATTCTTGGCAGAGGGTTTCATTCATATGAAGTGCTGTAAAAAGAAACAGGTAATATAGTCATTATGAAGAGGATGATGAATCAGAGTTAATAGTTTCCTTTGTTTTCAGCCACAGAGACCTTCTTTAATCTTTTACTTTCCCCAAACCCCGGTCTTTCTGCAGATGCCGGGAATTGCCAGGAACTCATAGCCGCAGGCAGAGGCTTGTGTTGTCTTTTTCCTATACCACCTCCACCTCCTTCCAGTGCACTTGTCACGAGGGTCTCCTTTGCTGTGCCTGGGGCAGACAGCGACACCCAACCTAACCAGGAACTCCTGATGAGCCACTCAGTAAAGCCAGGCTCTTCCTCCACCAGAGTTGGGGGGAGAAAGTATTCTTGCTGTCAATGGTACATGAGACGGACAGATTGCCAAGTAGCTCAGTATCATATCCTGCTGGGCTACCAAGCACCATATAATGCATGTCCTTTTAAGCATTAGGGTTATTGAATAGAAAACTCATTTGGAAAGGCCTGATTCCGAGCCTGTTACTTGATACTCCTCTAATGAGAAATACTTAAAGTGCATTTACCGGAAGTGAAGCGTTGCCATTCTGTGGCTCACTTGGACCACACTGATTAAAACCGGTTCAAGGGCTGCACATGCTTGCGGTGAGTGAGGGATCTATTTTGATTGCTCTGTTTTCTGTCTGGT
The DNA here is from genome assembly GCA_001685075.1 of Bramus lutescens. Lineage (NCBI taxonomy): Eukaryota > Metazoa > Chordata > Mammalia > Rodentia > Cricetidae > Bramus > Bramus lutescens. Next base: position 41,539 of record LOEQ01000219.1, on the reverse strand, counting down.
AATGCCCAGCCTGGCCTCTGCTGTCTATATGTGAGAGGAAGGGAGGGGGGTGCTATTGCTTTGGAAGCAATTCACACTGGAATCAAATGAACTTAAGGAGTTGATACGGGTCAATAAATGTGCTTGAACATGTTTATTTCAATGTGCGTTCAAGTATGGCCATATTTACAGTTTGGCTGAAATGGGTTATAATTAAAAAGGGATGACTATCTCTCTGAACACTGATTGTTTTCTCATGTTTGTACAAATTGAACGTATTTGCAGAACCTCAGTTTACAGGGATGCAGCAACATCTTTCCTGATTTTCCCAGGAACTGAGCTCTCTATGAGGATTTTTCTGGATAATTGAGGCTTATTCCATTTAAGAGAAATATTAATCATTTAAGTGAAGATCTTTCTTGGAATGGAGGGCATATTTCTCAGGTTTCCTGCACACTGTTCTTCAATTCAAGTTAATCTTCCTTTTAAAATAAATTGGTGAGGAAGTATATGGGCTTGGCACACATGTAGAGGCCAGAGGACACCTTTTAGAAGCCATTCCTCTTTCACCAAGTGGGTTCAGGAACTGAATTCAAGTAAGCCATCTTGCCAGCCCTAAGGCAAGGTTGTTGTTGAACCCTTGAGTGTTAAAGATGGTAGCCACTGTAGCAACCCAGGGTTTTCTGAAGTGTGATCAGTGTCCCTCATTAGTGACACTGCAGAATGAAGCCTTTCATGGTTCTTGGCCTTAGGTTCTAGAAGCTTCTCTTTTTCTTCCTTGGGTTCATTCTGTTCCTGTAATTTCTTGCTGCCATCAGTAGGCCAACTTTTATGCTTTTTTTCTTGAGTTTGTCATTCATTCCTACTCAACTTTGGATGGAGAGACTAGATAAACACTCTTAGCAACCTTTTAAGCAAAGCCAGAACAAATAGTCTCAGAGTGAGGTCTCCCTAGGAATAAAATATTTATTCTTCAGTATATTGACTCTGTGAGACCTGTTTTAGCTAGCCTAGTGGCATTTTGGGTTTGTTTTGGTGTTTTCCCAAAAGCGTACCAGATAGAAGAAGTTGACAGGCATCTGAAATGAGATGGTTCTGCTCTTTTACTCCAGATGCGAGTAGTGAGTTGTTCTAATCAGTATAACCCACATTAATCTCTGCCCTGATTCCCTAAAGATAGCACTTTGATCTCCAATTGTAGTGATAGGGGAGTGGGCCTGTTTTTCATCCCGCCCGGCTCCCGCCCGACTAGCTTATACCCCGAAATAACACCACACAAATTGTATTCATTTAAGCACTGCCTGGC
>LOEQ01000219.1:20764-38352 GCA_001685075.1 Bramus lutescens | reverse complement strand
AGAGAGAGAGAGAGAGAGAGAGAGAGAGAGAGAGAGAGAGAGAGAGAACAGAAGTATAGATGTTGGTAATTGGTGCTTGTCCTCTTTATAATTGTATGTGTCTGAGGGACAAGGCTTGGGGCAGTATGTGTCTTTTACCGTGTTCCACATAGAAGACCTCTGAACTTGCACAGTGGAGAACACCAGGAATCTATAACTCCATCTTTAAATCTTACCCCAGAAGGTCCACTCTAGGCAACCAGAAGCAAGGAACAGCTTCTATCTTTTTCATGCATTTAAGGACACCCTCCAGTGACTGACACAGCTGGCTTGCCTTGCTTCCCGGTCTTTGTAGGAGATGTCCAACAGACCATGGTCTCCTGGTGCTAAGCCATACACTGTATTAACAGAGAGCACATCACCCCAAGAAATACCAAAGAAAGAAGCGCAAGAAAAAACGAAAAGCTATAGAATAAACCATAGCGTAAACTCCTGTGCAACAGAAGTGACTGTTCACGTGACTTAGTAACCTGCTGAACCAGCAACCACAGACTATAAATACGTGAAAGAGTGCTGCACAAACTGTAGACACACATCCTGAGGGAATGAGAAGCTGTGTTGCTGTTACTCAGGAACCGCCAGGCAGGTTGTGCTCCTGTGAGTCTCGAATGGGGGGAGGCCTCACCAGGCCTGGGAATCCCAGTTACTCAGCCTAAACACAGTGCATCTTCTCACCTCAGACAACTTGAGCCTTGACTGTCTTTCCCGAGACAAAGGGGGATGCATCATCTCAGCATGAATTGTTTATTTGTGTACACATAGTATATTTCATGGCAGCTGAGTGAAAATAGAGACCTGTGGAGGCTGAGAACAGGCCAGCTATGTTTGCTAAACGTTCACATGACGGTAATGAATGCAGGTTTACTGAGCTGTGAAGATGTTGAGGAAGATGAATTACCAAGAACCTCGGCATATTTAATGACCCTGGGATGCTAACAGGGCCAGAAAGTTAAATTTAATGCTCTACACTGAGCAGGCTGCCAAGCACCCAAAGAATGTGGAATGGAAGCTAAGGAGCCACTGCTCTTTTGACAAACCTCCAAACTTGACCGACAGCATATGCTCGCTGGATTCCTCAAGTGTCACCAGGCCAAGAGCCGAATTTTCTAGATTCATTTCATACCTGCAATAGCTTCCCAGAACTAATCATTCTTGCCTTTTGTTTGGTGCGCAGTAGTCATGGATGCTAGGACAAGCAGAATAATAAGAAGGGATAAAAGCCAGAAATGGGCAGGGCAGCTGTTGGAAGTATTATGTGCACAGTCCAGCTGACCTCAGAAGCTGTCGCTCTGAATAACCAATAGAGAAATGAAGAAAGGTTCAAGCCCATGCTCAGCCAGGTATGGGGTTCTGTGAGGAGGCCAAAGAACCATGTGTGGTCTGTGTTTGACCCCACGAGGCCTACAACAGGAACACTTTCAGTGTTTAGAGGCAGGTACCTCTTTTCAGTCCCATCACATCACATGTTTTGAGTTGTGGGAACTTGGGCTATAATGTAATGTCTTTGAACTTCTGCAACCTTGTACACGGGAAAGGACTTGAGTCTCTGCATGCAGGTAGTTCCTGCAGAGCTTAATGGGATGACACAGACAGATGCTTAGATGAATTGTCTCATCAGAGGCCTTAAACAGCAAGGCAGACTTTTATTTTAATAGTGATGACAAGCAGGCATTCCGAGGTGACATTACACAATGGCTTTGTTATCCAGACAGGTGTTTTTAGGTAAGTTTCCTCAACACTCTTAAGGTTGCTGGCCAGGTCGGAAAATAAAAGCTGACAAAAACAGATTAACAAGAGAAAAACATACAAATGTATTTAATAAAACTTTACGTAATCCAGAGTGTTCAGAAGTGAATATTCCCCCAAACCTGGGAAAAGGCTCTCTATGTTTAATGGAAAGGAGACAGTCATGTGGAAATGTGATTGAAGTAAGAGGTATGATTTAATGGCAATCAACTAAGAGGGGAGAACCCTAGGCCTGTGTGTTCAGATGCTCCTTGCTCTCTGTGTAGAGCTCCTTTCCTTCTGGGTAGAGGACAAGACTCCTCAGGGAGGAGGATCTCATGACCTATCAGTCACGCAGGCTTGCTGGGGAATAATCCCTTTGTACACTGTGAAGATGTGCCACTGTGATTGGTTTAATAAAGAAGCTGACTGGCCAATAGCTAAACAGGATAAGGTTAGGCAGGAAAGCCACACTGAGATGCTGGGAGGAAGAAGGGTGGAGTCTGGAGTCACCAGTGGGTGGCGGAAAGAAGCAAGATGGGTATGCCATGCTGAGACAAGTTACCAAGCCATGTGGCAAAACACAGATAAGAACTATGGGTTAATTTAATGTAAGAGTTAGGTAGTAACAAGCCTAAGTTATTAGTCAAACACTTATAATTAATATAAGCCTCAGTGCGTTTATTTGGGAGCTGTTGGTGGATCGGAAACTTCCGCCTATATAAGCTATTGACTTCCTTTAGAACCAGCCCCTAACAGAAAGTCATAGGAAGGCTAGAATGATGTTTCTAGGTGTTATTACTGGCTTTGGGGAGAAAAAGGCATAGTCTCTGTGATACATCATGGAGAAAAGAAGTTCTTCCTGTGGTCTACTTTGAGAGAGGAAGTGAACAGGGGCAAACAGGGCAGGTAGAGGTCAAAGAATTCACTTCCAAGGTCCTCCAAATTTCCTTCAGCTCAAAGTATCATCATGAGATGGTACCATGTCATTAGAGGGCCTTGTCAAGAACTTTAAATCACAATACCTGGCCCAAACTGCTTTTGAATTGTGTTTTGTAGGTATGCTGATGGATACTCTCTATAAGTACAAAGCAGGGAGGGGCCTGGTAAGGCTTTGGTCCCTTGGCATCTGTCCCTTGGATGAATTTAGAATTGAACTAGAAATAAAATTAAAAGGAAGCTATCTCCAAGGTTCCCAAGTCCTTGAGTTCTCAAAGTCTGGAGCAAAACATGAACATGATCGAAGCAGACATACCATCTAAAAAAGCTTATTTCATGGAAGAAGAAATCTGCTTGCCTCTGCTTGTGCTCCATCTCGCAGAGTGCTCCTATCATAGGAGCCTGGGGAAGGGGTACGCTGTTGCTTATCTTTTAGAACATCCCTCTGTCCTCTACACTCATCCGACTTCCCAGCCCTCCCTTGCCTACAGCCAGGCTAGTTAAAATGACCTAGCTCCCACTGAAGAAAAAGAATGAGGGGTGGGCTCCCTGGACTGTTCAGGTGCACAGTGCAGCTGCCCAGCTACTCTGGGATATTTGTGCATGACTTTGCTGGGATGCAGATGGAGATGCCCAGACGACCTTCCCAAAATGGTGATTACACTGAGGGCCAGGATTTGGCAATCAATCAAATCAAAGAAGGTAAAACCCTCCTTAAAAGGTAGAGGAGGAAGAACGAGCATGGCCTGGCTGTGGGGATTGAGAAGCTGATGAAGCTAGTCATTTCATTTGAGCCTGTGCCTCTCTAGTTACCTTGAGCTTCCTAGCAAAACAATTATGGAGAGAATTTCATTAAATTTATGTCCGTGGGTAATTCACTGACTCTAATTGGCTTTGAGAGTTGGCGATCGCAGCCTCTGTGGGCAAACACACAAATGAAAAAGGCCCTTTCTCAGTGTGCTGAGATGTAACTGGATGCCCATTCCCGTTTTTAATAACCCCGAGAACACTTGGAGAGCACAGAAACGGAAACTAGTTACAAGGCGGAGCAGCACCCATGTATGAATGCGGCACCAGGGTGTTGACAAATGGGGGCATCACGTTTGCCCAGAAATAACCATACTAGAACTAATAGCTGTAACTGCCAAGAGCCAGTTACCATTTTGAAGATTTTGTTTATCGTTGACCCTTCCAAACATAGGGGTTGTGTCAACTATAGCTTGCCCGGAGGGAAACAAGGGCACGGAGATTGGAAAATTTAACGAAGTGCACACAGCCAATGTACAGTAAGGCCAACTAAGGGAGAGCTCCCAGGTCCACCCCCACCCACAATTCCCCACAATGACAGGTCATCAGACTTGTTGATTTCTTGCCGGCTATTGCACAATTTCTTCCTTTTCCCGACACACCTCACTTACTAGTTTCAACCACAGACACTTCCATTCACAAGTCAAAGATCTTCAGCTGTGAGCAGTTCCCTATGGTTCAACCCAAGAGTCTATGATCTGGGCTTATCTTCAATTAATTAAGTTAATGAGGACAACCAGCATTCTATTTACCTGGTCATAATCACCTGGATGAGGATGGTATTGAACCAGTGATCCAATCAGGATGAATGTCAGGACAGACAGACATATCATGGATGACCTCTAGGAAACTGGTGGCTGTATCTATAATGACTTAGAAATGAAATCTGTTTAGGGAGTTTTTTTTTTCACCCACCATAACTAAGACAGTTGTAATGTGTGGAGCTGCAACTAAGGATGAACCACACCTGGTCATTGGTTTCTGCGTTTTCACTTAGAGGAGTCAATACACCTTCTTTGGGTTTTAAGTTAAGGGTGTTGGGTTTGTCTTTATTCTCAACCAACAGCAGACATTCCTGAGAGGAGAGAAAGGAAAGGGGTTTTCAATTTTGTAATTGGCATGAGAACTAGAGAATGCCAAAATGACCGAGGTCCCTTTAGATTTAGGACCTTTCCTTTTCAGCCCCTTGCTGTGCCCTGCGCAGACTATTGGCTTTCTCTCTTTCCCCTCCACACACGCTGTCTCTAAAGGGACACGTGCATGACGGAGAAAGCACAAGAAAATGTGCTTTTTTTCATCAGCCACCTTATAAAGTGTCATAGTGGAGTGAGACAAAAGGTGGGTGAGCCACATGAGACACTGAGCAGTGATGCTTTGCTACGGAAGTCAATTTATTCAGACAAAGCAAGAAGTGAGGCGCTGAAGGCATCACATTGCTCTTTGATATGGCTTTATCCTGAAGTTTATAGATTTTTTTCCCCATGTAGAATTTCTCCATTTGCAATTGGTAGCCACTTCAATTTTCCTCCAGATTATGGGGTACAAGAAAATAATTGAGGAGAGAGCAGCCACCTCCAGATTATGGGGCACACGGAAGATAATTGAGGGGAGAGCAGCCACCTCCAGATTATGGGGTACACAGAAGATAATTGAGGAGAAAGCAGCCACCTCCAGATTACGGGGCACACAGAAGATAGTTGAGGAGAGCGCAGCCACCTCCAGATTATGGGGTACACAGAAGATAATTGAGGAGAGCGCAGCCACCTCCAGATTACGGGGTACACAGAAGATAATTGAGGAGAGCCTCAGCCACCTCCAGATTATGGGGTACACAGAAGGTAATTGAGGAGAGCCGCATCAACCTCCAGATTATGGGGTACACAGAAGGTGATTGAGGAGAGTGCAACCACCTCTAGATTACGGGGTACACAGAAGTTAATTGAGGAGAGAGCAGCCCCCTCCAGATTATGGGGTACACAGAAGATGATTGAGGAGAGCTGCAGCCACCTCCAGATTATGGGGTACACAGAAGATAATTGAGGAGAGTGCAACCACCTCCAGATTATGGGGTACACAGAAGATGATTGAGGAGAGAGCAGCCACCTCTAGATTATGGGGTACACAGAAGATAACTGAGGAGAGCCGCAGCCACCTCCAGATTATGGGGTACACAGAAGTATTAACTCCTCTCACGTTGGTGGAGGTCTAATACCCCATGTGTCTAGATAATTGAGGAGATAGCAGCCACCTCCAGATTATGGGGTACACAGAAGATAATTGAAGAGAGTGCAACCACCTCCAGATTATGGGGTACACAGAAGATAATTGAAGAGAGCCACAGCCACATCCAGATTACGGGGTACACTGAAGAGAAGAGCCGCAGCCACCTCCAGATTATGGGGTACACAGAAGATAATTGAGGAGAGCCGCAGCCACCTCCAGATTATGGGGTACACAGAAGATAACTGAGGAGAGTGCAACCACCTCCAGATTACGGGGTACACAGAAGATAATTGAGGAGAGAGCAGCCACCTCCAGATTATGGGGTACACAGAAGATAATTGAAGAGAGTGCAACCACCTCCAGATTACGGGGTACACTGAAGAGAAGAGCCGCAGCCACCTCCAGATTACGGGGTACACAGAAGATAACTGAAGAGAGCCACAGCCACCTCCAGATTACGGGATACACAGAAGATAATTGAGGAGAGTGCAGCCACCTCCAGATTATGGGGTACACAGAAGATAAGTGAGGAGAGCACAGCCACCTCCAGATTATGGGTACACAGAAGATAATTGAGGAGGGCACAGCCCCCTCCAGATTACGGGATACACAGAAGATAATTGAGGAGAGCGCAGCCACCTCCAGATTATGGGGTACACAGAAGATAAGTGAGGAGAGCACAGCCACCTCCAGATTATGGGTACACAGAAGATAATTGAGGAGGGCACAGCCCCCTCCAGATTACGGGGTACACAGAAGATAATTGAGGAGAGCCGCAGCCAGCACATTATCTGCCTCATTGTCCCTATTCCTTCTTAATACAATCCTGGTTTTGTGCAGAAACCCACAGTAGCCATCAGTAAAAATGTTCTCCAGTTCTTGGTGCAGAGCACACCCTGAGCAGGGCCTTTATGTGCACTCGAGGAAGTCACCTCAATTTCCAAAATGGAAATGATTGTGCGACAGCTTAAAGGCATTGCTTTGGTGGTAGATGGTGATTGCTCTGTTGAGGAATATAGAGATTGTGTATTTTGGTGCTTACACTGTAGTGTTCTTTGATCAGACAGGATTTAATTACAGGCTCAAGGCCTTTAGGCTATGAAGGAGAATCTTTCAATGGTGTTTCATTGAAAGGGCGTTAGAAACCACATGCCATTCAAAATCGGGCTGGTTCCCGGAGAGTAATTTTGTTTCTGGTCATGGGTAGGGACAGGAGTTACGTTGGCTGGAATTTATCAGCCTAACCTCATTCCAATCAAGCAGAGCCTCAAAGACTGAAGGTTTAAGCTGGGCAGCAAAGAGGCTGAGTCTCGGGAGATAATGAATCCCTGTCATTGCAGTAGGCTCCCCTCTCTCTCCCAAAGTCCAGACCATCTTGTGAGCCTGGTAGTAGCAACATTTAATTTCAGGTAACGAAATTCACCAGCATCTTTGTCTGTTTGGCTATCAGAAATCCTCTCTCAGGACTAGCAAGGTTGAGACATTATAATCACTTTTAGACAGGAGGACAAAATGAGACCCAAGCAGGAGTCTTGAATAGTCTGAGGAAGAAAGTAAGTCTAAATTCTGGCATTAGGAGATGGTTACATACAGGATAGAAGTTCTCAACCTATGGATCAAGACCCCAGAGGGATCTCATATCGGACATTTACATTATGATTCATAACAGTAGCAAAATTACAGTTATGAAGTAACAACAAAATAAGCTTCTGGTTGGGGGTCAGCACATGAGGAACGGTATGCGTGAGAGGGTCGCAGCGTTAGGAGAGTTGAGAACGGCTGATAAGGAGTATGAAGGCTTGAAAGTGAGCACAGCAAGGATGCTGGTGTGCAGGGTCCTCCTTTCAGGATGAAGTGCTCCTCCCCCAGCACACAGGGAGCATCTTTCTACACACTCGTGGAGAAGCAGCATCCAGGGAAGCATTTGACGGTATACACCAATTCAGCTTTCTGCCCAAGAGCACACAAAAAAATGGGTCTGAGAAACCCCACCCCGCGGCTCTTGAAGATAGTGGAAAGTGGTTAGAAGCCCCCACAACATTTGGGAAACATGTTTACTTCCATAATTTCTTTAGACTTGGGGGAAATAGTCACCACCAACTCTGAGTTCGTGTCCTGGACAGCTAGGAAAGTGAGAAAATAAAAGGAAAATTGCAGGGCTGTTATGGAAACCAGAGCCGTTACAGCCAGGTGAGTGCGCAGCTCACTGTTCAGGATGAGGGGCACGGATAACATTTGGTGTTGCCACACTTTGGTGATATTTATGTGTTGATGTGGTATAAAGTTCCTGAAGACAAGGCGTTTGGCTGGCTCTTCTAGGTTACTTGCACGAAGGACACCTTGCGAAAGATAACTCTGAGGTCACAGCAGCTCAAGCTGCCCGGAAGCCTGCCCGCCACTGTTATGACCACGCCAGTGACAAAGTAGGTTTTCACTGAGGTCACCCCATGCCGGGGTTTATGTGAGAACTTGATGTTCGTGGTCTTACTTAGTCTTCACGATTGCACTGTGGGGTAGACATTATTATCTCTATTTTCCAGATAACTTTAGTGACTTTCCCACAGCACAAACCGATAAGAGGCAGGGCCAGAAGACCAAACGTGGGTCACCGTGACCCTTTACTGATCTGACACTCTCCTCCCAATAGGCTGGGTGAGAAGCCTTCAGGACCCCTCAACCATTTTAGCTTCTTCTGGCTCAAAGCCAAATTGGCATGTGGTATTTCATGCCTACATGAACTAACGGAAGGGAGTCTGCTGAAGGCACTCAAGGTGAATGAGGCATGGTACTTCAACAAAGCCCTGCTGGGTCCAGAGCCTCCGCATGTCCGCACCCTCTCTTTTCCCACCATTCTTTTGGATGCAGGGTCCCAGCGGCCAGGCAGGCAGACACATCAGCCTGTGGGGGTGAGGTGTCCTTCTCTCTAGGAGAGGGTGGAATGTCTGAGCGCCATTTCCAGCTTGGGCTCTGCACCTTCCCCTGCAGCTTTTGTTTTCCATCCCGTGATCAGTCACCCTGGCCGGACCAAGTGGTTCAAGCTAGACTGTAGTGTGCTCCGAAGATAAGCAATCGCTATCAGATTTTCCCCCGAAGGTTCCTCCTCCCTTCTTCCACTCTAGGATTGATTCATTTTGAGTTTCAAGATAGGAAGAGGTGGGAGTCAAGAGAAAATTTATAGGCCCGCTTCCCAAGGCAATTGCCAGTGTTTAGGTATAAATATTTTCAGAAGAGGTAAAAGCAGTCACTCTCTCGCTGAGGGCCCTGCGCACACTGCCCCAGAAGCAGAGAAATGGAACCAAGAAGGGAGTGTGGGCAAAGCAGTCCAGCACCGCAGCCACTATGTTCCCTGGGAAATTGAAGGAAGGAGGGAGGTGGAGAGGGAGTGAAGGCTGCTGTTTGGAAGTACGGAGTGCTCCACTCTCCCAATTTATTCTTAATCTCCCTAGGTATGTGAGTTCTTTGCTGCCAGGCCATCGTTTGACAATAGCTTGTTTCCATTTCCTCCCTGTCATCCAGAAGCAAGGAGCTTGCTACAAAGGGAAAGGCATTCTGGGATCCCACGAAATGTTTTTATTGAAATCCAGTCCTCCAGAGAGAGATTGAGGAAGTGATTTAAGCAAACTTATTACAAAATAAAAATGTATCCTCTGACTCTACGATAGGAAATTTGAGAAAGAGAGACAAGCTTATAAAAAGGCACACGTGCATGCACACACACACACACACACACACACAGAGGAGTGTGTACGTTCAAAAGGACTGGAAGAAAGAAGAGATGCTAAATCACTTTGTGCAGAAGAGGCAAACCCAGCAGGAAGCTCAGAAAAGAGTCTCAATGCCCTATGAGTAATATTGTCTTCTTCAGAATATCATTCATTCTATTGCAAAAATTCTAGTTAAAAAAGATTCATCAAGCTGTGGAAAACAGCTGGAATCCCTTATCATTCATGCCATGGTTTGGAAGATCCTCCCTGAATTCCTACCATTGACAGTGCTGAGGGGATCTACCAGCAAGGTCCCAGGTGTCCACGTTTTGTCCACACGACACACGCATATAATCACTTAAGGGTATCTAAGTAGCCCTGCTCATTAATGAAGCTGATTAGGAAACGAACATGATTTCATAGGACTGTATTTCCAGACTCACATTCCACTGGCCCCTTCACCCCCATTGAACTGAATAGCATGTTCAATTAAAGGGCACGGGACATGCTCAGCTGGGCTGTAGGAAACCTCCCCACCTCACCTCTGCCTGGCTTTGCAAGCAACCATTCATGGCTAATCTTTTAGTAGATCATTTGGGATTTTAGAACTCAGGATCTGGTGAACCCCCTCCCAGGATACCTACTTCTTATATTTTCACACGCATCGTCTTGGACTTCCCCTAAGGAGTAGGGCAAGCCTTTCATCCAAGGGCCCATTCATTCTCCAGCAGTGAGCCCCCCCCTCCTTTGGGTTATTCTTTCTTCTTCAGGGACAACTGCTCCCTGTAAAGAGTGAAAGCCAAGGATGCACTCAAGAGCCAGGCCTCTGCCTGCCCACCTGTTGAAAATGGAAGCTGTGTGTGATAGCTATTCTTGTTTGTCAACTTGACTCCATCTGGAACTAACTATAACCCAGACATGGAGGGCACACTTGTGATCCAGTTCTTGTGACAAGAAGACAACACACATGCCTTTGATCTGGATATTGAAGTTGGAAGGCACACCTTCAATCCGGACCACACCTTCTGCTGGAAGCCTATGGAAGAACAATGGAAGAAGGAAGGGTTCATTCTTTACCTGCCTGCCCTCACCTTGTCAGCACATCCACTGGCATTGGAGCCTACTTCTTCAGAATCCCAGCAGGTACTGAAGGCCAGCTGAGACACCCAGCCTCATGGGACTGAGCAACTACTGGATTCTTGGACTTTCCCATTCACAACTGGCCATTGTTGGACTGCGCCTGTTAGTCATCCCAATGACTTACAAATTCTTCTATCTTAGATAGATAGATAGATAGATAGATAGATAGATAGATAGATTTTATCTATCTAGATTTATTCCATAAGCTCTGCAACTCTAGAGAACCTTGACTAATATAATGTGTCTATTGGTTTTAAACGATGTAGTCCATAAGTGCTGGTCATGGGGTCAGAAAAGCACATAGCTTGTCCATGGCTGTGTGGTTTGAGTATAAGCAAGGAGGAGCATGAGATGAGACAAGTAGTTTGGAGTGGGAGAGGGTAAGGCTCAGGGAATAGCATAGGGGTTTCTTTGTGGGAGGAGGTGGCCAAAATAGCCTTACTATGGCCTATAGTGAAGATGACAAGTCTCAGCTACTTAAGGTCTGGTCTTACTGTTCCTAGCTTCTGGGAGTTCCAATGCAGCTCTCCCAAAACACTCCTGCAGACATGCAACTCTCTGGTGGTACCCATGCTATTTAGGTACAGGAACCATGCTGTACGTGAATAGCTCAAATCTCAAAGTGCATGATGGAACAGGTACAAAATTAGATCAAGGCTTCAACATTCAAAACATTTGTGTGGTCTTATACATCTTAAAAGCTGCTTCAGAGAGAAATGGCCCAATTTCTCTCTGAAGCAGCTTTTAAGATGTATAAGACCACATAAAAATCAAGGCAGCAAGCAGTATTATTTCTCCAGGTGTGTTTGAGTCAGGAAGATACCAATTAAAAAAAAAACATAAAAGCCACTGCCTCGATTAATGTATCTACTTTCCTAATAAGGCACCAAGCCGCTATTGTGCTGCCCAGCCAGTGGACATACATCTTGCTGAGACATGTGCATTCAAAGTCAGGATATTGTCTAGGAAACTTGAGCCTGCAGCCCTCGCAGAAGCAAGCATCACTGCGTAATCTCTTCCAGAAGAATAGAAACCCAGGCTTCAGGCAGCAGCACAGTCCCTGAAGGACATATCATCATTGATTTTTCCATGTGGTGCTTTGCACTTGGTGTACGGGTGTTTTGAATGCTATCTGACAGTCTTTTCATGTCCCTTCGTTTACAGTGTCCCCAGAGACAGCCAAAGCCTCCAGGCCACACTGCAATAAAAATTTACCAAGCTGGAAGGATACAGCTTGAGAAACTTCCCAGACAGCCGGGGAAGTTCTGCTGACGACACTAAAATTCAGGATCTTCATATAGCATCTCAGGCAGGTGTGTTTATCCAGCAGCGCGGAAGCCGGAAACGTGTCCTCTGAGGATGGCCTCGCTGCTTCCTGTGGGCTGAAGACTTTGTGTGTTTTCCTGCCACTTGACCTTGAACCCTGACTTTCCACTTCTGGATCTGCAATTAGATTGGATTCTGGGCTTTGTTTGGATTGTGGGGTGAAGCCCCTTAGGAGCCTTTGTGTTGTTGCAGGCCAAGGATGAGCCCTCCCAGCAGGATGGGTGGGAGTTGCTTTGTGAACTGTGATCTAAAACAAACAGTCATACCTCGGTCCCAGATCTGCAAGCACAAGGCATATATTTATATATTCATATATGCATACATTTGCATACTCATACAAATGCATTTGTAACAAAATAATGATTTTGCACCAAAATACACAAGGCCCAATGTGAGGGTAGTAGCCCAAGCCTTCTTCTAGGAAATTTTTCACCCTGCTAAGGAGATCCCAATTATTTTTACAAATTTTTGAATTGATGTAGCCCTGGAGATCCCCCAGTTACACTGTTCTCAAAACTCCTATTATCGGAACTACCTGCCCCCACCCCAGTCCCTAGTGTTGGAAATAGAACCAGAGACCTTGTGCATGCTAGGCAAGTTCTCTGTCACCAAGCTACATCTTCATCTCTCATGTCTGCATTTGGGATTGTTGACATCAGCCTCAGATTGAACAGCTGCCATGGAAGGCCAGAGCATTCGCACTCGGAGCTAGTTCCTAGATACACCAATGCATCTCAGTCTGCTGGGATTTTATAAGAAAGTGCCCATTGGCTGGGAGCTTAACAACAGATATTTCTATCTTGTACTGTTGGAAGCTCGGAAGTCAATGATAACAGTGTTGTGTGATATGATGTCCAGCAAGGGCCAAGTACTTGATATACCCTCAGGAGGCAGAAGAGATGAGGAACTCTCTGAAGTCCCTGCTAGGACACAATCGGCTCCCACAGCCCCACTGTCTAGTATCATCATGTTGGGGCAGGGAGTGAGTGGTTCAAAGCTATGTAACATTTCGATCACAGCACACAGGAATTCGTGACCTTCCCACAACCTCAAATGGTAATTAAATAGAAAGAGGATAGAGATGATCAGTAAAGAGGAAGTCACGCTGCCATGGAGTGGTCCTCTTAACCCAGTTTGACTAGCACCTTTGGAGCAAAAAGTAGGAAGAGATACTCTGAAGCAGAGACACAGGGTGGAAGGCCATGTGGGGACAGAGGTGGTCATTGGGGTGGAGTCTATAAACCAGGGCACAGCAATGATTACTGGCAACAATACAAATTAAGAAAAAGGAGTGGGGTTTCTTCAGAGTGCTTTGCAAGAGCCTGTCTCCACTGATAGCTTGATGTTAGATTTCTCACCTCCAACTCTATGTAAGTATAAATCCCTTTTTGTCTTAAGCACCAATTTAAAACAATTCATTAGGTCAGTGCTAGGAAAGGCACTCTATGATCTGGTAGCGATGGCTCCAGAGCCACATTGGAAAACCACAGATCAAAGTTAATTGGCCCACCTCGTTCTTGGACTCCTAATTTTTCTTATAATGCCTATGATATATTTTCTTTCATGGAGTAATTCTTATTCTGTCTACTTGTGTCTGCCAGCGCCTGCTTAACTCCCGAAGAAGAATTTTCACTAGCTCCTGGTTCTTTAGTGATTCCCTGGTTCTTGCTGCTGATCCTTTAATTCCTATATAATCCTAGGAGCTCCTGTATGCTATCCTGTGGCAAATGAATCTCTGATCACCCTCTTGCCGCCATCATCCTGATAGAGTGTTGTCACTTCCTGTGGTTGGAGGTTCATGCCCGCTCACAAAGGCCGGAAATATATTTGTGCTACAGGTAGCACAAAAGCTTTGCAAGAGACCTCAGGGAGCTGGAGAGATGGCATGGGAATGAGAGGTTTGGGGCTCTGGGAAGACAAGCATTAAGGGGGTTTTATCTGCTTCAAATATATGAAGTGTTGCTGTGTATCTGATGCAGGCTACCTGTTTCCTGTCACATCTGAGAGTGTGCCAGAGAGGCAGACTCAGGAAGGAGGACTCTGAATGGCCAGAAAGACTTTCCTGAGATAGGTTTTTGGTTACTGTAATGCCAAAGGGGAAGTTTAAGTACAAGCAGACATGCTGTCATCCAATTTTATTTAGGCAGAACCCTTCCTGGAACCAAAGGAAGGAAAGAGATGCATTTTGGAAGTATCTTCTGCTCTTTGAGTTAGCAAACTTAAAAAAATAATCAAAGATGTCTATTCACTTTAGGTTAATATCTGCTCCGAGGGCTGAAACATGTCTTTGTTGGTGCAGTTGTGTTCCTAGGCAGGAACTATGCCTCTACTTTGTCTTTTACATTTTTTAAAAAAATATGTATTTTTATCTTATGTGTCTAGGTCTTTTACCTGTATATATGTGTCTGTGGGCCACACACATTCTGTGTCTTTGGAGGCCAGATGGGGCCTTGGATCCTCCGGGATTGGAGTTACTGAAGGATGTACTAGATCATGTCAGTGCTGGGAACTGAACTCAGATTCCTGGTCAGAGCGACAGGTGCTCTTAGCTGTTGAGCTTTCTCTCTAACCCTTGTCTTTTCTATTTTAAATTGAGATCCCGGGAGATAGCACTTTGTATTATGGAGTTGATTCTTTAACTACTGTGGCAGTTTGAATACGACTGGCTCTCATAAGCTCACAGGGAGTGGCGCTATTGGGAGGTGTGGCCTTGTTGAAGTAGGAAGAAGTGTGTTACTGTGGAGGCGAGGTTTGAGGTTTCCTATGCTCAGGATACTGCCCAGTGTCTCAGTCAACATCCTGTTGCCTGTGGATCAGGATGTAGAACTCTCAGTTCCTTCTTTAGCACCATGTCTGCCTACATGCTGCCATGTCTCACCATGACAATAATGACCTAAACCTCTGAAACTGTAATTCACCCAATGAAACGTCTTCCTTTATAAAAGTTGCCATGATCGTGGTGTCTCTTCACGGCAATAGAAACCCTAACTAAGATGCCGACTCTGGTGTTCTCCAGTCTTGTCAAGTCTGGTTTATCCACCCACTGAAGAAGTTCATCTTTGCTTTCTTCTTGTTGTATGCAACAGTATCACAAACCATGTGACTTCAAACAGCACTTATCTGTTGAGTCAATAGCGTGGGTCAGGAGCCTGCCTATACGTGACTCAGTTGGATCCTGTCCCCAACTAAGTTGGATCCTGTCCCCAGGGTCTCATAAGGCTGCCATCAGAACGCAGGTGGCCTGTCCCTTTCTGGAGTTTGGGATGTTCTGCCAAATTGGCATGAGTTAGTTGGCTTCTGCTTCTTTTATTTGCCAGGCTGAGAACCCTGCTTCACTCTAGCTATCAGCTAGGAGCTACCCTCAGCATCTTTAAGGGCCCCAAGCCTCACTCCCCCAACAACATGCCAGTTAACGTCCTTAGGGCAGGTAGAAGATCTCTCAGTCTGTACCAAGGTCATGTTGAGCATGCTCTCTACAAGCTGGAATTAAAGAAGAGGACCACACTGGGTGAGGGGTCACTTCAGTGCTCTGTTTACTTCACTGTATTTAGGAAGGGGCTCTTTCCTCTTGCTCCTCTCCATGGCCCCACTAAAGGTGTGGTCTGAGCTTTTTTGACACTAACCTGATCGTGTCAATGTAGAAATTAAATTCAAAACAGAGAAGAGAAACTATGAATGATCCCGGTTTTATATACCAGTTGTTCTCTGATGTTCAGTTGTTAGAATTTAAGTTTATTAACGAAGAATATGCTATTAAACTTAGTGATCTCCCTCTCCCTCCCCCCCTCCTTTTTTGNNGGCTAGGCTGTGCCACACAGAAGGCTGACCTGGGAGCCAGCCTGTCTAGGTTTAGATATTGATTTCAGTGATAGCTCTGCAGTCTTGAGAAATGGTTTAACCTTTCTGTGCTCAGTTTTCCTCATCTGTTAAGCCATGGGAATTCTGCACTTACCTCCTCAAGTAGTGATAGGGTGAAGTATTTGCAAGCAGAAGCACTTAAAATAACACTTGGCACTCAGAACACCACACATGCACTGGCCATTGTACGAGCTAGGTTAGTACACAGGACCTATATGCCATGTGCACTGGTCACTTTTGGGATTTCTTGGCTGGTAGCTATTGCTCTCCTCTTTCCCTTCCATTCAGGGAAGGATTTCAAAACACAAATGAAAGTTATGCTGTTGCTTGAATGAAGACTTAGTTGAATTAAATTACTTATACATTTCAACTCCCTAACTTGGTGATAATAATGATGACAGCAAGGAGTGGTGGTATGCTCATGTCCTCCCGGAACTCCCAAGGCTGATGCAGGAGACTGCCAAGTTCAAGGCCAGTCTGAGCTACATAGTGAGACCATGACTGAAACAAACAGAACAGTAATGGCAGATGAAGTGTGTTAAGCACTTATTGTGTGCTGAGAAGCCTCCTAATGTGTAGATGTGATTATCTCAGTTGGTCCTCATCACTTCCACAGGTAGGAACTGCTAATTCTTTGACAGAGGAGGGACGAGGGGCTTAGAAGTTCTGTGTTTATCCAGTTGGTCAATGGAAAAGCTTGAGGTAGAGAGGGTGAACTCAATCAGATTTCCGAATTATCTTAGATAGGCTATACATTTTCTCCATTTAGCTGTTAGCAGCTCATTTAATAATTTGCATGTTGTAACACTGCAGTCAAAAACCATAGCAAGATAACATGAGTAAGAACTGTGGTTTCTACTTTGGTTGCTCCACAGAGGGAGCGCTCTAAAGACAGAAGGGGAGGGTCTATACATCAGGAGGGATGGTAACCCACATTGCTCACATGGTAGGATTTGGAATCACCTAGGAGACACACTGCTGGCTGTGTCCATGGGACTATTTTCCAGATGTGTCTGAGGTGGAAAGACCACCTGTAAGTGTAAACAGCAGCATCCCTGGGATGAGGTTCTAGACTGAAGAGCAAAGAAGATCTGCGCCCCAGCACTCACTCCTCTCCCTGGCTTCCTGATTGCAAACTCAAGGGGTCAGCATCAGCTTCCTGCCTCCAGGCTTTCCCCACTGTGACAGACTGTTTATTCAAACCACCAACCAAAATAAACCCTTTCGTCCTTAAGTTGCTTTGTTGGGTATTTTGTCACTGTCATGAGATAAATAACACACTAGGCAAGCACCTGCCATGTAGCCATCTGTGTGCAATGAGCTCACCAACACTGTGAGTGTATGGATGGAGGTGCAGGTGCTTTCTCTTTGTATGTGAGGATGTTGGGGCTCTAAAGTTGCTAGTGAGAAGCTGCATGGAGTAGAACCACAGTCCTTCAGGCCCCAAAGCCAGCTTCCACCAGGGCAGGTCGCAGAAAGGATCTAAGAGTGCCGGGAGAGAAGCTCCTGGGTAGAAGTGGTGTACGTGGGCAGGACAGGCAGCTGCGGCCACGTAGGCTCTCACTAGCTCAGCTGCATCTGCATTGGGTTGATGGCAAAAGGCTCTGTCAAGGCCAGAATCTATGAGGTGCCCATGTAGTAACACAGGGCAAATCACACAACGGCCTTCAGCATCAACCTCTCCATGTTCTCAGAGAAAATGTTCCTTCTTTGAAGTGAGAGCATTTTGACGGCACTGGGCAGATGTTATGGCACCTAATGCTTTTCATTTAAATAAGCATGGAAAGGAGGAAGAGGGAAAAAGGTGAACGAGAGAGAGAGAGAGAG